>JBBMEF010057114.1:0-12040 GCA_037832685.1 Sicyos baderoa
CGTAACGGCTAAGTGAAGGAGAGAGTCGGTTCGGAAACATAACCGTTGGAGCTGAAACGATTGGGAACGTAACGGCTAAACTGAAACGAAAACGTAACGGTCGAATGAAACGACCTTGACTTCGTCGAAGACCTTCGCTAGAGCGAAGCTTAGCGAAACGAAAGACTTCATCAACTAAGTTCGCTAGGGCGAAGCTCAGCGAAAACGAAACCTCAAGAACCTTTCCTTATATCATACAATCCTCTTGAGTAAAGTGACGGTCCAAAATCCCGGGCCGTTACAAAAGGAGTTTAGTTTGTCTGGGATAACAAGTGTGAGGAGAGCTTTGCGAAGCTGAAGTTCATGTTGACGTCCACCCCCGTGTCGGCAGTTCCAGAGGGAATAGGTGGCTTTATTGTATACAGTGATGCCAGTAAGTTTGGTCTGGGTTGTGTGTTGATGCAGCATGGTAAGGTGATTTCCTATGCTTCTAGACAGTTAAAACCGTATGAGGAAAACTACCCAACTCATGATATGGAGTTGGCAGCTGTGGTCTTTGCCCTTAAGATTTGGAGGCATTACTTGTATGGAGAGAAGATCCAATTGTTTACAGACCACCAGAGTTTAAAGTACTTCTTTACCCAGATATAGCTGAACATGAGGCAGAGGAGGTGGTTAGAGCTGGTTAAGGATTATGACTGTGAGATCCTGTACCACCCAGGAAAAGCAAATGTTGTGGCAGATGCTCTGAGTAGAAAGACTTCGCACTCTGCAGCTTTGTTGGATCCCAAGAGTTTTATTAGGAAAGACCATGAGAGAGCCGGCATAGTCGTTATGCTTGGTGAGGTTACAACCCGAGTAGCCCAGTTGATCATCCAGCCTTCGATCCAGCAGAGGATCATTCACGGTCAGTTGAGTGATCCTAAGTTGAAAATTTTGTACGAGAGGGTTCAGGCTGATGGTGACTTCGACATTGTGATTTCTTAAGATGGAGGTTTGAGATACAAAGGACTTTTGTGTGTTCCAACTGATGCCAATATCCGTTTAGAGTTATTGACCGAGGCTCACACCTCACCGTTTGTATGGTATCCAGGAGGTAATAAGATGTATCAGGACCTTAAGCAGACCTTTTGGTGGATGGGCATGAAGAGAGAGATTGCCCAGTTCGTTAGCCGGTGTCTCACTTGTCAGCAAGTGAAGGCAGAAACTTGCAAGGTTGTTACAACCTCTCGGTGTTCTGCAGTGGAAGTGGGAGGAGATCGCCATAGATCATATTTTGGGTTCGCCAAAGACTCATAGAGGTTTTACTCAGATCCTAGTCATAGTGGATAGATTGACCAAGTGTGCGCACTTCGTCCCCGGTTGAATAAATTATATCGTTGAACAGTGGGCACAGTTGTTTCTTGAGCAGATAGTTCGGTACCATGGGGTACCCATTAAGTTCATTTCTGACCGGGATTCCCGTTCACATCTTGGTTTTGGAGAGCTCTTCAGGCAGGCTTGGGTACTGAGTGCAGTTATAGTCAGCCTTTCACCCACAGACAGATGGTCAGACCGAGAGGGTGAATCAGATCTTAGAGGATATGCTGAGAGCCTGTGTTTTGGATTTTCCAGGCAGTTAGGACCAGTACCTATACTTGATGGAGTTTGCTTACAATAACAGCTATCAGGCAACCATTCAGATGGCACCGTTTGAAGCGTTGTATGACAAATGTTGTAGGTCTCCAGTTTTCTGGGAAGAGGTTGGGGACAGACAGGTTTTGGGTCCTGAGTTACTGCAGATGACCAATGAGGCATTCAGAAGATTAAGGCTAGAATGTTGACAGCTCAGAGCAGGCAGAAAAACAACGCCGATATGAGGCGTAGAGACTTGGTGAAAGTGTAGTGGTTTAACCAGAGAGTTGAAGAAGTAACTTGGGAGTTGGAGGGTGAGATGAGAAGAAATTATCCCGAGTTGTTCTAGTGCAGAGACTTTCGAGGATGAAAGTCTTCCAAGGACGGAGTATTGTAACGGTCCAATTTTCTAAGTCCGACTTCAGGTCAGTTGGCCGTTAAAATCGTTAAGAATTCTTGGCAAGGTTTTAAAATATTAATAGATTTAATATTTTATACGTTTTTAATTGCAGGAGATGTGCCGGTTGGTTTGTGAGTTTTGATGGATCGGTTGTAATTAAAATTAAAGAATAATTTAATTTGGTCCTTGGTGGGTTTCGAACCCAAGATCTAAGGCTTGGAAGGTTGGTTTGTAGAGGAAAAATAAGGGAATTATAAGTGTCATGGTCAGGGCTCGAATGAGGGATTTTTGTAAATTAAATGATTTAATTGAATTAAAATTTAATTATGGCATATGGAGCCTAAGGGGTCTCGATTCACATTTTTTTCATCTTAATTGCTTTGGTCGTCAAGTCTTCGCAATCCCTCTAGTTCCAACGCCGTTCTTCATCGATCTTTGAGGTAAAGTTTTGTTTCCGTCATCTTCTTCTTGATTTTCGAGTTAAGGGTGATTATTCATTGGTAATTCATTGCGTTGCGAATCCCGAACAACTGCTGTCTATTTTTCGAAGCCCTCGCTGCTGCCTTGGAAACCGAGCCAAACCCTTGTCGTCGCCTCAGCCAAGCTGCCAACGCAGCCACAATCGTCGAGCCTGCACCCCTACCGAGCCGAACTGCAGCGCCTAGCCGAACGCGAGCCGCCGCCGCCCGCTTCATCCAGCCGCTGTCTTCAATCCACAGCCGCGCCGCTCTGCCTGCTTGCGTGCCACCCCAGCCCTTCGGTACGCGGTCAATCTTCGGGTTTTTAGTTTTCGATCTTGCTGCCTCGTGCTGGATTCAATTAGGGGTTGTTCTAGAATTATTGAATTATTTATTAATTGTTAATATTGCAATTCTTGTAAGGTTCTTGATTGTTGAGTGGGGTTTCACAGGTTAGGATTTTGTGTATTGCTCGTCTTCTGAACCAGGTAAGGATCTCTTACCAGGATTGTGTGGACCATGCGATTCATACCAATAACTTGTTATACATGTGCTTGTTTGCTGAATGGTTTAGTGGATAGGCTTTCTTGAAATACTCTGTCTAGCATGTGTTGCTTCTCTCGAGCATGTTAGCTTCCTGTTTGCTTGCCTTACCTGTTTGTTTTGTTGTAGTGCCATGTTAGGTCGCTTCTCTATATTCCTATCTGTTAAGTGATATGTTATCATGTGCCCAAACTTAGAACCCCGTTAGGATTAGAACTCTATTTAGGTGGCGTATCCCGAAGGGGAGTGTTTGGAACTTGATGTTTACTGGGTTACAGATAACCCACATTTATGTTGAGCTACAGATAGCTCCTAGCTTTGCTGGGTTACAGATAACCAATTGTGTTGAGCTACAAATAGCTCCTGGGTAGTGTGTTGAGTTACAGATAACTCCTAGGATGTTGAGCTACATATAGCTTCTGACCAGTGTGTTGAGTTACAGATAACTCCTATTGTGTTGAGCTACAGATAGCTCGTGGCTACCAGGGGTTCAGCTAACTCCTGTATGTTGAGATACAGATATCTCCTAGTTGTGTCAAGGTACAGATACCTTATAGTTGTGCCGAGGTACAAATTTCGCATCGTTGTGCCGAGGTACAGATACCTCATAGTTGTGTCGGGGTAGAGATACCTCATAGATGTGAGAGTTTCAGAAAACTCATAGGTGTAAGACCTTGTTGGGCAACGCGGTAAGACCACGAGTTGGCAAACCTCTTCGCTTAGGTAGTTTAACCAAGTTTGTTGTAGAACCCCGTCTAGTGTTTGCTTGCATGTACCTTCTGGCTAGATGATGTATGTGTCGTATTGTATCTTGGTTGGGGATTCTTACTGAGTGACTCGTCGCTCACCCTTATTTTCTGTGATTTTTCCACCATGTAACTTGGGACCAAGACTGGATGGCTAGAGGAGGCAGCTGATGGATCATGGGGCACCGCTTCTCTTATTACTATTTTCTTTGTGATACTTTTAAACTCTGAGCAAAGTACTTTGTTGGTTACTTTATTGAACTGGAATGCATGTTGACAGGGCACGGAGCCCTTAGGTTGTTTTCCCTTGAATAACCATCTCGATTATGTTTAAGATTTTATAAAAGAAGTTTATTTATTTTAAAGGATTCTCTGGCCTAGGATGTATGTTTTGAAATATTCATGAACTGGTGCTTGGAAACAGGGACAGGTTCTTGAATTTATGAAATGGTGATATTGCTCTCAAGTTTTGTTTTGAATGCGAATCTGGATGTTGTTCTATTAAATTATTCATTTTAGTTTTTTTTTTAAAAGGCATGCATTCGTAAAGGCCTAGGTTTAGGACCCTATTCGGGCCTGTTCTTTACAGAGTAGGTTAGCGCGATTGAGTTAAGAAGCGGAAACCTTTATGGATAACAAGAAAATTTAAAGATATCAGGAAGCTCTACTCGCTGTAGAATCATCAGCAAACAAGCAACCTGAGAAGAGCACAAGTGAAGATCCAATAATAAGACGTGAAGCGACGGTTTTGGACAAACCACTTCCCATTTATCAACCACCTCCACCGTGGTATCCTCAAAGGATCAAAATAAAGAAAAATTAATCGCATTTCGAAAAATTTACAGATATATTGAAGCAAATACACATCAACATTCCTTTAGTAGATGTGTTACGACAAATGCCAAATTACATGAAGTTCTTGAAGGATGCTCTCACTGAGAAAAGCAAGTTCTAGGAATTCAAAGTGGTCGCATTAAATGAGGAATGTAGTGGGATTATTCATAATAAGATTCTTATGAAGGAATTTGACCCTAGTGAATTCACTATTCCAGTGAAAATTGGTAGCAATCATATTGGGCGATCACTTTGCGATTTAGGTGCCATCATCAACCTTATGCCCTATGAATTTACGAGAAATTTGGGATAGGAGAAGTCAGGCCTACAACTGTTAACATTCAACTTGTTGATAGGTCAATTACTCGTACCATTGGGAAAATTGAAGACATTTTGATCCAAATCAATAAGTTGTAAAGACCCGACCCGAATGGGTCCTAAACCTAGTCCTTTACTTCACACATGCATGTCTTAAAAGCAAAAATCAGACTAAGTTGAAAACTGAAAAACATCAAAACCGATTCAAAACAACTGATGCATAACAAAACAATTCCTGAGACATGTCCCTGTTTCCAAGCACCTGTCAAATTCATTTCAAGGTTCAACCCTGGCCAAAGTATTTTTATTTCAATCCAAAACATTCAATAACATAATTGATCCAGAAAACAAATCCAACATCCTAAGGGCTCCGTGCCCATCTACATGCTTTCACAGTTCAAAGTAAATAATAACATTTGTAAAGACTCAGAGAAACAAGAGCGGGTCCCCATGATCAGCAAGCTCCTCCCTCAGCCATCATGTCGTTATCCTGAGTTACCTGGTGGAAAACCACAGAATAAGGGTGAGCAACGAGTTACTCAATAAGAATCCCCAACCGGGGTACAATACGATAAAACCAGTCATCTAGCTAAATGCATATATACATGCAACAACCACAAACACTGACTATAGCACTTTCTCTTTCTTAAATCTTACTATCTCCGTACGAATGCCATTTTGCGGTCTTACACCTTGGAGTTATCCTATAACTCAGAATGCTCGAGAATCTCAGCTCTCGGCCTAGGCTCAACTAAGAATGGAACTGGTTTACTAAAATCAAGATCCCAAGGGAGCTCTCCACTCGGCGCTGTAATGAGCGTGCACGCACACCGCATGCTGCTGTAGACCAGGTACACATGCCTAAATGACTCGGATCGGTGTCACAGTGTAACGACCCGTTATTTAATCCTTGGATGGAGTTCGGATTATTTGAGAATTAATTATTTGTGTTTTAGTTTTCGGCTGGATTCAATTCCGGTTGCTTTGGAGTGTGGAGACTTGGTTTTGTAAAATAGAATGTAAAAGTGGCTTTGGTGGGATTTGAAGCTTGGTTGGTTATTTATGAAAAATAAGGATTAAATAGTGTCCTTGTTGGGAATTGAAGTAAGGCTTGGGTGTTGGAGAAAATAAAAGAAGTAAAGTGATGTCGTTGGGACTCGAAGGGGTGATTTTATGAATTTAAAGGGATTTAATTAATTAAAATGAATTAGGGCATTTGGAGTAGGGGTTTTCTCATTCTTTCCAATGCAAAGAAGCCGTCAAGAGTTTTTGTTCTCTTTAGCTTTTCTCCAACGCAAGCTCCAAGGTAAGTTCGGTGCTTCGTTCTTCTTCTTCGTTTTTTCCGGTTGGAGATTGTAGTAGCTTGTTAACCTTTGTTGGTGTTTTTCTTGTGCAATCGATACGTCGTTGCAGCCTTTCCGATTCGCTCCCTTGCTGCCCTATTGGATTTGTCGCATGTTTCTCGAGGACTCTGAAGTAAATTCGACCTTTCCTTCATCTTCTTCGTTGGGTTCGGTTTTGGGGTCATAATCTTTGAGGTTTCAAGCTTGTGTTTCTTACCAACCATTCCTGCAGTTTCGATCCATCAGAGTCCCGAAAAAGCACTGTTTTCCGAGCTGGGCAGCAGCATTTTCCAGATCGCAGGTCGCGCTGTTTGCCCCAGCAAAGTTCAGTCTCGCTCTAGCAAGCCCTCGGCCGCACGCCAGTGCAGCCCGCAGTCGCGTCGCACGCCTCAGCCGCAACAAGTCGTCTGCATCAGCTTCGCCCGCACGCACGCCTCAGCCGCAAGCTCGTCCTTCGCCAAGCATTCATTTCGCCTCTGACAGGTTCGCCCCAGCGAACAGACGTTGCACCATCTGTCAGCCGCAGCGCTTGAGTAGCCACGCACGCATGCCTTTGCCTTTGCCAGTGCCCCACGATTTTGCCCAAGCGAAATCAGCAGCCTTCATCGTCTTGCATTTCCTCGTATGACCTCGACTGTTTGGTAACGCATGTTCTGCCCATACTCTTAGATGCTCTTTTAGGCTGTTCAGTATAGTTGATTAATTATATGTCGTATTTGTATTATTGCTAGGTGTTTGCTTGGTGACTTGCAGTTAGGAGTTTCGTTTATTTTCCTGTTTGTTTGTCTGCCAATCTAGGTAAGGATTTCTTATCGGGGTTGTGTGGGCCCTGCGATGCATATTGTGAAGCATGTTTGTTTGCCTGTTTACGATTATGAGCATGTTAGTGGATAGGATTTATGTGAAAAAATCTCTGGCTGACATGTATGGTTCGTATCTTCTTGGACATGTTAGTACCATGCTAGGTTGTTCTTTTCTGGCATGCATCCTTTATTCTGTTCTGCTCGTAGTATCATGTTAGGGCTTGTTCCTTTGTATGACTGTGTAGCCCGTTTGATAGCTAACTTGCTGATCTTAGTGTAGAACCTGTCTAGGAGTCATCATCTAGAGGCGGGAGTGGCATAATGAACTTTGCCCCACTGGCAGGGATGCGTGAGAACGTATACTCCATCCCTGACCGCCAGCACGGCTTAGCTAACCCTACAAGTGGCATACCTAGTCCACAGTACTTGGGCGAGAGTGGCATGACGAATAGTTGCCCCACCGTCTGGGAGGATGACGAGGCTTGTCCCGTCCCTGTTCGCCGATACGATTCACATCGTGTTGGCATACCTAAGTCTGTAGCCTTTTGGCAGGACCGACTCGCAGTGCAAGCCTACTATGAGCGGATCCTAGCTGCAGGCAAGTGGTGGTTCAGGTTGACATAGCTGGGTGACGAGGTCTCGCACCACTATGATTCAGTGACACCTTCTGAGTCATTTAGGCATGCGGGCCAGGACCAAGGCAAGTTGCCCTAGACCCAGCATCTACCTGGATTCCAGTAGCATGCTGTGTGCGCGCACGCTCATTATGCGCGGAGTGGAGAGCTCCCTCGGGATCTTGAGAATAGTACACCATTCCTTCTAAAGTTGAGTAGTTGAGCTTAGACCGAGATTTAGAGATTCTCGAGTGATTCTAGAGTTACGTGATAACTCAAAGGTGTAAGACCCCGATGTGCATCAGAGTAAGACCACGAGTTGGCATCAGTTCTGAGATTGTTCCGACAACCCAAGGAAAGTAAGTTGATCTGTGTTGATAGTTGTTTGCATGTATACTTGTATGCTAGATGACCAATTGTACGTACTGTACCCCGGTTGGGGATTCTTAGTGAGTAAACTTGTTTACTCACCCTTATTCTGTGGTTTTCCACCAGGTAACTTGGGACTGCACTGAGATGGCTAGAAGGGGGTGATTGATCATGGGGACCGCTGTGGACACTCTTTTGTGTCATATCTTGTTGTCTTTATTTATTCAGCATGTAGATGGGCACGAAGCCCTTAGGCTTAGGTTTGAATGTTGAACCGGTTTTCTGTATTTCAGGATTCTTTGCCTTTGAAAAGAAATAAATTATTCTCTAATCAAAGACATTGTTTTAAACATTTTGAGAGCACGTTCTTATTTAATGAGTTTGATGAATGATTTTGGTTTTATAAAAGTTTACGTTGCGTTTGAATTAGTCCGCATTTAATGTTTTAATCCATGGATGCTGGTTAAAGACTTAGGAATACTTTTGGGTTGGGTCTTTACACACTAAACTATAGTGGTGCGAGACTTCGGCACCCATCTATGTCAGCCTGAACCACCGCACACCTGAGGCTAAGATCCGTCCAGGGTAGGCTTACACCAAGGAACGGTCCCGCCCTAACAGGCGACAGTCTAAGGCTACGACCGACACGCTGAGATCTTGTCAACTGCTGGGGACGGGACAAGTCTCGTCATCCTCCCGACCGTTGGGGAATTTAACAGTCTGCCACCCTTACCCAAGAACTGCAGACTAGGTTGCCGTCATGGTTAGCTAAACTATGATGATGGATCAGGGACGGAGTACTGCCTCGCGCGTCCCTGCCAACGGGGCAATTTACGTTATGCACCCTCACCCAGATGATGACTCCTAACAAGTTCTAAGCTAAAAGCTGGGTAACCACAAACATGCTTATACGTGCTCAACAGGAAGAAAGAACCTAGCAGGATACTACGAGTCCAGAAACAATAAACAGATTTTAGACATGCCAGTAATGAATCAACCTAGCATGGTACTAACATGAGAAAAAATTTCATAAATCATGCCAACAAGAGAAACAAGAATAACTTTCACCTATCCTCTAAGCATGCTCATAATCATAAGAAACATACATTTAGAAATCATGGTATTAACGCAAGGTCCACACAACCCCGATAAGAAATCCTTACCTAGTTTGGTGAACAAACAACCAATGAGGAACACATAATCCTAAAGTTGCAAGTCACCCAGAAAACACCTAACAATAATATTACGAACGATGAATTAATAAAATAAATAATCTAAACTAAACCATCCAAAACAGTCCCTAATCAAACATGGGCAGCAGCTGAAAGTTACCCAAACGATCGAAGAATGAAGGTCTGTCGGTTGACCAAGGATGTGTGCGCACGGTTGGGTGCACACGGCGCTGCACGTTGATGCTGTGCGGTCGGGATCGGAGCAGGCGCGTGCGGCTCGGCGGCTGCAGTGTCTCGGGTGCGTGCGTGCGGCAGATCATGATCAGGCGGTGCGGGCGTGTGCGAGTAGAAGCAGAGGCAGCAAGCGCTGCTGTGCGGCTGATCGCGGCTGCGCGCACGATGGACTGGTGGAACGGACCTGTTGCGTTCGCGTGGCTGGGGCGGTCTCGGTTGCTTGTGCAATCGGTTTGACGGGCAAGGCTCAGCGAATCCAAGACGACAGCGATCTCGGGTCTATTGGATTTGGCAATAAAGGGCGGACAACAAGAAGTCAAACCAAGAACCCACATCAACACACGCACCCAAATTCCGAAAACTAGGAAAAGAAGAATGGAACGAAAAGCGTACCTCGAATCTTGAAGAACATGCATTGGAGAAGGCTTGAGCGATTGAGAGGAGAAGACGACCTGCTGGAAAACACGTTGGAAGGAACAAATGACCAACCCCTAACCTAAATGATTTTTCCTTTGTTTTTAATTCCAAATAAAATACCAAAAATCCTGACTTCGAACCCCACCGCAGGAATTCTTTAATTCCCTTTTTAAAATCTACAAACCACTCCTTCCAAGCCACGGTTCGAGTCCCACCAACGACAAATAATTCCTTTTATTTTCTCTAAATAAAGTGCAAAGCTCCAAACCTCTTAAAACCCGATCTTTAATCCAACAAATCAAGAACCTGTCAAGAAACCAAGAACGAACGAATTAAAACTCCAAGAACCAAAAGGAAGCATTAACGGCCAACCAACCTCGAACGTCGTTTCTGAAAACCTGGGCTGTTACATAAGTTCATCTTCCCGTCGGATTTTTTCATCCTCGATTATGAAGCAGACAAGGAAGTGTCGATTATTTTAGGGAGACCCTTTCTGAAAATCGGGCGAACCTTAGTCGATGTGTACGAAGGAACAATCACGATGTGAATGAATGACCAACAGATTCAATTCAATATTTTTAACTCTATGAAGCAGATAGACATGGAGGAAAGTTTTAATGTTAGCCGGATGGAAGTATTATTGGATGAAGCCATCAAGAATGAACAGAAATTAGAAAGGTTAAACATTAGTAACAAATAAGCGGAAGAGGATGCACAAAATGATGCGTTAAAGGAACCTGTGCTAGAAGAAGTTTACCATTACGAAGCGCTTGATGTCGTAGGAAGGGTTAGTCCTCCTCAACGCCTCTCGATCGAATAACCTCCAATTCTCGAACTAAAACCTCTTCTCGAGCATTTAAAGTATGCTTACCTTGGAGAAAAAGAAACATTACCAATTGTCATCTCGTCGCAACTAACTCCAAATGACGAGCAACTTCTTCTAGAGTTACTCAAGCAACACACGTAAGTAATTGGATGGACCTTTGTATATATAACAAGATCAATCCTATATTTTGTATGCATAAAATCATTCTAGAGGAAGATGATGAGAATTCAATGGAACATCAAAGACGTCTCAACCCCGCCATGAAAGAAGTAGTAAAGTAAGAAATCATAAAGTGGCTAGATGCATGAGTGATTTATCCTATATCAGATAGTCAATGCGTAAGTACTATTCAGTGCGTGCTTAAGAAAGAAGGCACCACCGTCATTCGAAACGAAAAGAATGAGCTAATTCCAAGATGGACAGCGACTGGATGGAATGGAGGTTGATCAAGCATAGATTGAAGCCATCGAAAGTGTAGAACCTCCGAAGAATGTAAAAGAAATGTGCAATTTTTTAGGTCATGCTGGTTTCTACAGGCGCTTTATAAAGGATTTTTCAACAATTGCGAAACCAATGTGTGAGCTCCTAGAAGTTGAACGCACTTTTAACTTTGATCAAAGAAGCTTACAAGCTTTTGCGCATTTGAAGAAAGCACTAACCACCTCTCCAATCATGACATCGCCTAATAGGAGAAACCCTTTGAGTTTATGTGCGATGCCACTGATTACACAATAGGAGCCATTTTAGGGAAGAGGGGAGAAAATCTTATCCATCCCATCTATTATACTAGCCGAACTCTAAATGACGCGTAGCTCAACTACACTACACCCAACTACTACCAATGACTTTGTTACCAGGAGGTATGTCCTCTAAAGTTCATGTACCATTGTGTTCAAAAGATGCAATCTCAACCTACATTGTCTTATGCCAACTTGAATGTTTTACCACTTCCTAAAAAGATGTTGGCTCTTTGCCCTTTGAAATTTCCGTCAAAAAACATCTATGTTCATTAAAAACTTGTTATAATCAACATCACAAACTATATTAAAAGGTTTTCATGAGGAGTTAGATTGAGATTGAGGTACAATGTGTGTAGTAGAGTCTAAATGTTGTTTCACAACTGGATTTGTAACATAATCACAAAATTTCACTAAGGGAATTTTTGTACGAAGTCCACGACCTAGTACTTCAACACCACTAGATTGGGCTTCGTGTAAAGACCCGACCCAAAATGAGTCTAACTGTAGGTCTCTACTACATGCATGACATGGAAAATGCGGAAAAACTAAAATCTTAAATGAATCAAACAGCAGTCCGAATTAAAACTTTAACTTAAAATAAAGGATCTCCTAAACCTGTCCCTGTTTCCA
>JBBMEF010057196.1:0-12032 GCA_037832685.1 Sicyos baderoa
ATTTGAAACGACAAGTTTAAAAGTATAGATAAATTAATCTAAGCTTCCAAACAACAAGAACGATAAATAAAATAAGGCTAAATGATGAGAAATTAACACCGAATTTATACTGGTTCACCCAAGATGGCTACCTCCAGTCTTCTGCTACCGTTGCAGGTTCTACTAAAATGTCAGGGAGAAAATTACAAGAATTTTATCACACTCCAAGAATGATCTCTCTCACTTTTCTCTCAGTGAAAAGACTCACGAATCACTCAAGAAAAATAAAACTCTTCAATGGAATAAAACCACTCTTGAAGCAACACTCAAAGAAAACAAAAGAAAAACATATAAAAAGAATTTACAATTCTTTCTCCTTCTATCGGCACTGTGCAACACTAACACTGTTTCTTTTCTTTTTTTTTCTCACTCGCGGCTGCTCCAATTGCAAATTGCAATATGCAATTTTTCTTTTTATTTCAATTAAGCCTACACGGCTGCTGTAGGGCAAATGCATAGTGGGCCTGGGCCCATATTGTTTTTTATTCACACTTTACCAACAGTAACGATCCAAGTTTTCAAAGAACTAAAATTAAGAGACCTTACTTAATTATGTACGTAAATCTGTTACAAATTGTCAAAATAGGAAACGAATCGAATGGATGATTACATGTATACAATCACTAGAGCATATCATGTAAATGAATGAAAAACATAATTAAAACATGCTAGAATAAACTTCTAGACTCTAATACAATAGTTTTCATAGTTAACATCAACAACCCTAGCCAACATCATGGTACAAGTACTTAGGGGGAAAATCTACATGGGAATGAGTGAGTTTTGACACTCAGTAATAATCCACTGCTCGGGGTACAATATGTATACAATCACAAAAGTATATCATGTAATACAATATGAGTCATAAGATTTTATCAAGGGGTACGTAGATCCATGCTCCCATGTGCTGTTTAGAGGCCAATGCCAAAAGACTAAATACACTCTAGAGTTGTATGACCCATTTAGGCAATCTGGTAACCGATACTTTTTTTGTTTTCTTAAAACTCATAAATTTGAGTTTCGCTCCTCTATACATGGGGCCCACTGGTCTATCCCTAAGTTGTGGCATCAAGATACATTGGAGGGTATTCTAGTTTAAGCACTCCCTCAATTGTATCAAATATCGTAACTAATATCAGGGAGAGTGTCCCAACAAGCTGAGCTACTTGACACATTCCAGGCCTCAAACACTTGCAACGAGTTAATGCACCTCAATGCCCATAGTGAGAAATCGCTCACGCACTCCCAAAACCGTAGAAAAGTACTAGGCTTATAATCATGCGTACTCTTATGATGTAAAGCGATTATATTTAGTTTTCCACTTTATTTTACATTTCAATCTTAACAAATAAATAACATTTTAATATTCTAGTCAATAATTACTTTATTCATATTTCATTTTTTGAATTTAATTTAAAATAATGAAAATATTTTAGTTTTAATTGATTTATCCCACTGATTTAAAAATAATAATAAATTGATTTTGTTTATTTATTTTTTACATGTAATTTCTATTAAATATTGAAAATATTTTAGTTTTATTGGATTAATCATACTAATATAAAAATAATAGTAATCTTATTATAAATATTTTGAAACTTATAAATATTCTATAAGAAAAATTAATTATTTAAGATTATAATTTAAAATAATATTAAAAAAATAAAAAGAAAAAATTTGAACGAGTAAAAATTCTCGACGGGGAACACGATTCTCGAAAAAAAAAACCCGATGAATTTCGCGTGGACGGAGAATGATTTTGGTGGAGGGACGGGAAAGTCATTCTCCGGCCCCGCCCGTGGACATCTCTATGATACACCATGTTTTTATTAACACGAGTTAGACATGTGTTTAACATTAAAAAAAAAACTAGAACTAAAGGTATTAACTTAATCCGGTTTCCATCCCAAAACACGCCTTAAATATTTTTTTACCCATCTGATCGATACACTCGTATTCCTATGTTTTGTTTTTAAAAATAATGTTTTTTGTCTATCTAATTTTATGTTTGTTTTTAATTCGGCTTTTCTTATACACATATTTCAACTATAATAATTTGAGGAGAAATATTTGAATTGATAAACTATTTGGTTATGAATATATTTATGTCATTTAAGTTATCGATGATCTCTTGGTTATATGAGTAAATTTGTAACCTCTATTGAAATTACATGATTTTTTTTTTTAATTATAAAACTTGGAGTTCTTTAACAAAAAGAAAGGACTTGACATATAACATAGAAAAAAATTTGAGGTAAGAATCTCAAATTCTATTATTTAATGTAAACATTATACAATAACCAAGATGAAATTTTGATTCAAAATTTCAATAAAAGAGTGCGAATCTCCATTGGGCCCAACTCCACAACAAGAGTTGATGGGTCAATTGGGCCACCTCTAATAGGGTTGGTTTCCATTTTGCTATCTCCATCAACTTTCCATGCCTTCTTTTTCATCTCTGATTTCAACTGATTTGCTGATAAACTCATTTCATTCACCTCTTTTATCTGAAGACAAAACATAACACCACCCCAACAATAAGAATCCATGGAAACAACTCAAAACTTTACTCTTCAATTGGTTCTTGTTTACATTGCATACCCTTTTCTTGAAGAACAGTCTCTTCAGTTCCACTTTAGCCAGTTTTGAGTATTTAGGATCTTCTCCCACCTGAACAGATCAGAGTCAAAATTGTTATGATTCGCTCGAAGAGTGAGGTAACATCCTTTTCTTTTCGGGTTTAAAGGTTCAAGGTGCATCAAGGCGCAATAGTCTAAATGTGAAAACATTCCTAAATGCAGGGATTCATATTTTAGCACTTTGAACATGTCTTTTTACATGAGCCTCACGTATTCAAGGTGGGGCGCTAGACCAGTGCCTTGAATACGTCTTTGAGAGATTTAACATAATTCAACATGATATCAGAACAGAGGTTCAGAATTCAAGCTCTTGCCGAATCTTTCCATCTCCAATTAAAATGAAGAGTCCATTTGTAGGACATTTCTCAAATTTCTTTCAAAGTCCACAAGTGAAGGGGAGTGTCAGTTGATATAATTAAATTTACCCCAACCCATCAGCTTAAGCTTTTGGATTGAATGGTGGTTTAACATAATTCAACACATATATTCAAGGCGAGGCACTAGATTAGTGCCTCGACCTTAGAGGCATGTCGTGAACGAGCCTTTTAGAACACTGCCTATAAACTAATTGATTTGAATTTCACACCTCATACAGATGTGCCAACCGGATGAGTACAGTCCCATCTTTCAACTCTTGAAGAGAAATCAAGGCAACATTGAGAGGCAAACTGTACAGTGGATCCATTGTTGTTGATTTGGTCACCTTAGATGCAATCCAGCTCTCCTTTTTCTGTAAAAACAATAGATATTACAAAGAGAGAAGAAATTTGGATGTTATATTAACATTATCATAATAAGTTCATATCATACCTCTTGTGCAAATGCTAAAAGAAGTGGAGAGTAAATTTCCTGGCCCGCTTTTCGGCGCCAACGAGCTCCCGAGCCTAGTTGGTTGATGTTCACATAGTAACTTCCTCTTACCTGATCAAAAGATTGTCAATGAAATATCAGGAAAGCATAAAGAACAACAGAAACTTCTTAGATGAAACTATTTACACTTCTGATACTTGCAATGCAATGATGTCTGCAAGATAAAACATTGCACCAAACCTTTGAAATTTCACCATATAAATGAATAGAAAATCGGGTTCCAATCAAGTACCGTACCGTACCGTTAATCCTTGACAATTGTCATCGACGCACACCATTTCGTCGAGAGGTTCTCCTACTCCTCTACTGTCGTCGAAGATTGTACGCCTTTTGCATTAAATAAAAGACCAACAAGTTAGCATTTTTCCTGCCTATGATAAACTGGCATCGTCTAGCAAGTATCAGAGAATAAGAATGTGAGAAATGAAATCAACCTATGAAGCATCAACTCCAATTGTCCATCTTTCATGCTGGCTCCACCGGTGGCACGATCGACCAACACGGATAATTCAGTCTTTTCATCCGTAGTGTAAATCCCAAGGTTTAGCTGAAAACCACATCCCAAATAGAGCAAAGGTCAAGACCCCAGCCTATACTATCTACATATGAATGAACTTTTATCGCATTCGATCAAGTCATGGGGCGTTACCGGATAATAATTTCCAGCCTGTGGTTCGTTCACAGAGAGATTCCAGTCTTGTCTATAATCTTGAACCTGCAAGTACTCATGAGTCATGAGAAGAATAAAACAATAAACAATTGAAGGTGAGAAGTAATGAAGAACAATAGAGAATAAAATGAAAATGCTATAAAAAAAATAAGGATAGTGATAATTCAAATCCTCTTTGAGGGTATGTTTGTTTTTGGTAGAAGAAGTGATAAACAACCCCTCTTCTAAAACCTCTTGTTTGTATTTGGTGGTAAACAACCACTCTTGACCACCAATCAAACTGATACACCTCGCATCACTCACGTGTACCAACGAAGAAGTAAAAAGGCAGGAAAGACTGTTAGTTCTTAAGGGTAGTTGTTAGAAGGCTGTTAGCTCTTAAGGGTAGTTGTTAGAGCTGTTGCTTGTAAAGCTGTTAGCCTATAAATAGATCTAAACTACTTCTTGTAGAGCATGAAAAATGTATTAGAAAATGGATTGAAGTGCTTGGCATAGCGTTCAATAAAAATCAGAGAAATTGTTAGCAGTTCTTGTTCTTTCTCTCTCTGTTCTATACCACAAACCTTCCATCAAATCAAGCTTATCATTCAACCACTATTAACACCAGTCCCCAAAAGAGTAATTAACTACCCCAACAACTAAATAACAAGAATCCCTAAAGGGCCTTACCGAGTAGTTAATTACCTCAGCTATTGCTACTACCAATACTCAAATGAGTAGTTAATTACCCTAACTACCATTAACCCTTCCACTCCACTCGACTCCACTCTTTTCTACCAAATCCAAACACATCCTAAAAGACATTTCAACTGCAATTTGAACATATGTATGCTAATTACCCGCTTCAAAAAGTCTCTCCCATTAGAATCCGTGTAAAATGTCTTATTTGTAACCATAGCTGCTGTCAATCTTGTGATGACCTCCTTTCCAACACTATCATCCACTGGAATTGGACCAACCTTCAGAGTAGAAAATCACAAAAGCCATTCAATTGGAAACTTTAGATATCAACAAGTTTAGAACTTTTACAAACACAACATGAAAATTCAGGCAATTTGTGACTAAAGTTTCAAAATACTCACAGTGAATTCAAATTCAGCATGCTCTTTGTCTTTGTAAAGTCTAACAACCTATTGCACAGCCATATACTCAAAGATTAGGCCATTTAACAGATATGAATCCAAATGGGCGATTCTTTTCCAAATTTCATTCTACTTTTAGTAAGCAACCTGGTAGATCCATGGGCTGAACTGTTGGTGAACTTCATCAACTAGTGGGCCGCGAATGATTTCGATGGGAACCTGTTGAATTCAGTAAGGGTTCAACAACATATTAAGAGAGAGAATTTAAACCTATGACCTCTTGATCGAGAGAATATGCCTTAATCATTAAGTTATGCTCAGGTTGGATTGAGCTCAATAAGAAAAAAGAGAAAAAATAAATAGTTCAAAACATAATAAATACAGGGAAGTTAACGACTTGATGCGCAATATGCGTAAAAGTAACCAGGGAAACATAAGGCTTACCGATCTAGAAACGATATTTGGTTCCCCTTGAGGCAAAAATATATATGCACCAGAATTCTACATGAAGAAATTATGGAAAATGCACATTAGTAGATGACAAATTTCAAATTCATAAAAATTTGTTGTTCAAAGAGTTTGGCAGACCTGCTCATTATTATTAAAGGAAGCTGTAGCTGAAGCATACCAAAGATAGCTTTGTTGTATTGGTACATCAACCTGGTAAATTGAGATAACAACTGTATGATTATGATAGGATCCAAACACTATTAGTATCGAAACATAAAAGAAATACATTGGTTAATTCGAGATATCCCTCTCCAACTCTTGAGATCACTCTCAAAACAATCACCCATTTCAAGATAATCCCTCACTACCTGTCCCTTACTATTTATAACCATAATACGTAACTAACTCTAACTCTCTATTTAATACCGCACAAATGCCCCTAATATATTCCTAATACTTCTAAGGCTTAAACCTAACAGATTATTCCATTTAACTCGAGTTAAACCAAACTAAGTATGAGAAACAAAATAAAATATGCAATTAGATCTTTGAGCGGAAAAAATATATAACTATAAACAAGATGCTCATCTTATTGAG
The DNA here is from genome assembly GCA_037832685.1 of Sicyos baderoa. Classification (NCBI taxonomy): domain Eukaryota; kingdom Viridiplantae; phylum Streptophyta; class Magnoliopsida; order Cucurbitales; family Cucurbitaceae; genus Sicyos; species Sicyos baderoa. Next base: position 6,348 of record JBBMEF010057196.1, read on the forward strand.
ATTTCTCAGTAGAAAGATCATCAGATCAATCATAATTATGTTAAACATGCATTGGAATTTGGAAACTAACAAAATACATATAATCACCAGCCAAGCAGTATAATATGTACGTTGACCGAAAAAGGCAAGACAATTTACCCCGTTCTTCGAATTGTACATGCGTTTGAGTTGACCGGATGCAATAGAAAAGGACATCTTCAAATTGCCAGGTCCAACTTCAATGCTATCCTTCTGACTGTCCATAGGAAGAAATTCAGATCTTCTTTTACCTGAAGAATTTTGGTACAAAAGTGAATTAAAATGTGAATATTTCACCAGAATGGAGGGATGATCATAAGCCTCGAATTTCGAAAAATATACACTGTTCTAAAAGGACTAGAAAGGAAAATGACAGAAGACAGGGATAGAATGTCAAATATCTACCTCCACTGTTTTCTTTAGAAATAAAGTATGTGTTCCATCCAAGTTGAGGAACTGATACTTGAAACAGAAGCCAGTACTTGGGAAATTGTCCCCTTGGCAGTCCCAAATAGGCCTTCACATACAACTTGCTTATATTTTTTGTGACTTTATCAACGGCGATGAATTGCGTCTCGATAGTTTTTCCTGAGGTATCTTGGACAACAAGATTGGCATCATGAACCTGATAAAAAAATTTATTTTTAGATTACATGAACAGAACTAAATCCATTTTTCTCTTCACATTCATATTTCCCTCCATTGTAAAAGCTCTAATTCCTAGTATTCTTTTGTTGAAGATAAGATATAGTAATAATCTAAGTTATTCAATTCTCAGGACAGTGAAACGAGCATGCAAAAGAAAAACTTCTACTCACTGGTATTCGAATGACATCGTTGCGAATCCATCCAAGAGGGTTGTACACCACCACGACCTGACGGCACGCACATTTACTCATTCACATTATAGGTTAAACATTTTTGAAGAGCACATTTCCAAAAGACTAGAAAAGAAAAAGAAACATTACCAAACTATTCACTCCTTGAATATCTTGCTCGGTTGGAGGGCAGTAACTGATATTGAGTAATGGACACTAAACAAAAAATAAAAGGAAATTTCAAAAGTCATTAAGTGCAACAATTTCAACTTAATAATGCCAAAAGAATCCAAATAACATCACCTGGCTTAGTAATTTTGATTTCTCACAATGATCTCCCAATTTCTTTTGTCCCAGGCATATCAAGGCAGAATTCACCACTGATTCTGACTGTTAGTATTTTCATTGTCTTAAGATTAAAAACTTAGATATATTAAGCTTGCAAGAACAATAAAGCGTAAACTAGGATGCCATTATGGTTTCCAACTGATGATTGCACAAAATATAAGACACCAACCTCAGAGGATCCAACAGCAAGCCGTTTCATATAGTCATTTGTGGTATGCTGCTTAGCAGTACCAGTCACTGCATCATGATGCTGTGCAATCCCCAAAGCATCACCGAGACTATACGTATTGGGGCCACGAGATCTTCTACCGATAAGAAATTCGAGCTGTCGTGCTGCCTAATATGTAACAAAAGATTATTCAACTGATATAGATTTTAAAAATATACTAAGAAATTCAGATTCTGCTTGGCATCAAATAGAAGATTTTCAGCAGCTGTACTCAAGAGCCCAATAAAAGTACAACATTGCTACTCCTCAATCAATCTTCAGCTACCCTTTTGACTTACCAAGTAATATCCACTCAGCATCCTGATATATCCTTTAAAGGCTGGGCGACTCGTAAAGAAGCCGGTCCAGTACGCATGTTCACGATCAGCATACCTATTTTTATCAATGAAGCATGTTGATCAATTACAAAATACCAAAAAAAATTATGCTTCACCAATAGGAGCACACTATAAACTTGAAGGATGATGAAACACTCACGGGAAATAATCGTCGGTTTTCAATGGCCATGATTCATTTGCAGCATGTTTTGCATCGGTATATATGGATGGTGTTGAATACAGGGCATTAATCCGACCATCCTGGTAAATTATGATTCCCAAAACAAACAAAATGTTATGAAAAACCAGAACAACAATCATTAAAACAATAAAAATGAAAGTACGACAAAACACAGAGATTAACGTGGTTCACTAACGGTGTGTTAGCCCCGTCTACAGGTAGAGGAGAAAACTATTTCGTTAATAGAGATAAGAATATAAATGTTTGGTCAAAACGGGGTTAGGATTTTAAGAGAATTTATATAATGCACTCTCATAAAACCCTTTTACATATTTCGACTAGGCTTCACAGGAAGATCTCAACACAAAACATAGCTCAAAACAGCAACCCAACAATCAGAATTCAAACATAGGCGAAAGCCTAATTGATTTTTCATTCAACCATACCTTTTTAACATAGTGAATAAACTTATCCAGTTGCCTGAACCAAGACTCAGCATATTGGTACTGAAAATCGTCACCCATTGTCCACATAATATGATTAGTTCTGGTGATATTTGCCTACATCAACAACAGTGCAAGTAATTAACAAATATTTGTTGCCCCAAAGCCTAAAATCAAAATGAAAACCATCAAATGGAAATTTACTTGGGTCAGAGCAGCATCTATAAAATCATTAACTCGCTGATCAACATTGTAGTCATAAAGTAGATGATCATCCTGTAGTTTTATCATATTAGTTAATATGTAATGTGACTATTGCCAAGCATTGGAGAATTCATTCATTTACAAATAGCGTACCTGAATAAGACCGGAGTCGTCGTTCACTTCAAAGTGAAAACCAGGAGGAGGACTATAATGTACAGGGAAAGCATTTGCAAAAATCTGCAAAAGGAAAGTAAGCACAAAAATAAGTATGCAAATGCAACAGCAGATAACAAGTAAAAAAATGAACATTGTAAGAACAGTGTAAATCTGATGTGTTATGGTACACCTGAGAAGAAGAACCAAATGTTTTGGAGCCACGCCATATAACTTCTAGAGATTTATCTGCCTTGCGCTTTTCTCTATCCTGATAATCAATCCTTGCGAAATGAACAGACTCGAAACCGACCTGAAAAATGGAAGTACGTAAGTTCACAACTATGAGCTGGAAGTTTAGTTGCAGAACTACAACCAGTGTCTTTTAAAAGGCTCAAGGCACACCAAAAACTGCAGGTCTTTTTACGAAAGCGCACTATATAAAAAAAGACATGATATATATATATAAAACATACATAAAATTCAACTATTAACCTTCCTTTCATGGAAAGAAATAAAGTTTAATTCAAGATAATGTATAAAACTTACATAAGATTCAACTATTAACTTTTAAACGTAGTGTTTAGGAAGAAGAACTCACGGATGTTAGTGTGAATCAAGAATTAGAGAATGTCTGGCTAGAGAACCAGGAAAATATGAGTTGTGGAGAAGGGAAAAAAAGAAAGAAAGTGAATGTTGTCTTTGTGAGTTGAGTTGAATTAAGTTATCTAAGATATTGAAATGTCTTGAATCAGTTAACCTTCTTAACCAAGGTACCATAGGTGCGCCTAGGCGTGCACGACGCACGTCAGGGTGTCTTTTAAAACAGTTGATCTGTCATGCGAAGAAAGAAAAAGCATGGCAATGCCAATTCTATCAAAGAAGGTAAGTACATAGTCAAAAGGTGAAGAAAATATGCAGGAACTTTAGGATTAGAGATAAATGAACCAAGGACCTCAGCACCAAGTAAGTAAGCTTGCACCGCGGAGTGGCCAAACGGATCAATTTGCCAACCAGCACGAGGAACCTTATTGAACTCTTCCTTTATCACACTGTGCCCAAGAGTTGTTTGGTCAATCATGTCTATGTAATGGCATGTTGCTTCATCATGCATACACCAACCTCCATTTCTGCATAAATAGAAAAATTATTGATAAACATCCTCAACATAACAGGGGTAATACTAAAAAAAAGGCTAGAATTGTTTTATAATTACATACATGAATTCCAACTGGCCATCTTCAACAAGTTCTCTCACTCGTTTTTGGAGTTTGGGACTTTTTTGTGACCACCAACGCTGGAAAAATGCCTAAGCCATACACAAAGAACTTCATTAACAAAATTACAAGGATTTCTCATGGTGCGGGCTACTTTAGGAGATCCTTTAACTTTAATATGGATTGAGATGGCAAATTCAAGATAGGACACTGATATATACACATATATAAAATACATTTTGGAATGCTTTTGGATTTTTCACACAAAATTCTCTCGTTAGAAATTGAGATAAATTGCTGCAAAAGAAGAAAAAAAGAAGTTAAAAACACCCGAAAAGAACAGAGCTCATCTTGTATGACCTATTAACTAAGAGGTTATCGGTTCAAATCCCCCTTCAATTATAGTTGAATTCAAAAAAATAATGCACATATGGATTTTGACCATTTATCTAAGAATTAATTTTTAGGTGTTTTCTTGGCATACAAGTGTTGTAGGGTCAAGCGGAATGTCACGTGAGAATAGTTTAGCTGCGTATAAGTTAGCACAAATACTCATGATATCCAAAAAAAATGCACATATGGAGTGTTTTTGTCAAGTAATTGATCATTTGCAGAGTACACAACCAAGCCACAAATCATTAAACAGCTCATAGATAAATCAAAATAATGAATCCCAGTGCTTAAACATGCAGAAAGAAGTTACCATTTCGGCGAAAACAAACTTCCTGTTCGAATCACGAAGCAAGGAATCAACAACAGAATCAAGCACATTCTGCACACACGCTCCCTACTAGGATCAAAACACCAAATCCAATAGTCAAAAAAACCATTTGCAAATCCACAAAAAAAAACATATCTCATTAAACAAAAATCAACAAATATGAACCTGAATGCTGTTGTTGGATCCAACATAGTACTGATCAATGGTCTTCAACCACCCGACATCGTCGTGCGAATGAGCAACCAAGTGAACATTCAACTTCCCCTCCGTAACGCCGCCGCCAGTGTCGTAGCTCACAAAATCACATTTCACATCAACACAGAAATACATCAAAATTAGAAGTAAACACGAAAAGGGTAGGCCGAAACTGGGCTGGTTTTCCATTATTCAAAGCCGATTTCCCCAAATTTGGTGAAAAATGAGCGATTAAAAGAGAAATGGGAGATGGGTATTTTCCGTTTTGGATCTTTGTGGCCGGCCTAGGAAAAGAACTTGACTCTGTCGAGCGTTTAAGGCTTGAAATGACAGAAACTTCGTACGATAAATTATTGACCTCCATTGACGAGGTCCTTGATCTTTTCATTGAATGTTTTCGTAATAACTAATCGTGTTGATGAGGAGTTATGAGATTATCCAATCCAAATTTTTTAATATGGTAAATTTGGAACAGAGGATTGTTGCTTGTGGGTATGGATTATGGTAAAATTGGGCTCTGTTGTGTATTTTGTGGTTGATAGGGAATTTAATGAGCGTTGATTTCAGCAATGAATGCTGAAGGATCTCTTTCCTTCTTTGTTTTGTTTTTTTCTTTCCGGACGATGATTTTTATGATGCAATATTTACAATTTAAACGGTTAACGGGATATAAAATGAGTATTTACTTTCTATTCTGGGAAATATATTACTATTCTTCATTTTCATTAGGGAATTTACCGTGTATAGCACAGGTTTCCCTTTACATTATATTTGTGTCACAAATCTTAAAATATTTCCATGTATAGCACATTTTCTAAAAACATTTTTTCTTTCCAAATCT
>JBBMEF010057216.1:0-12031 GCA_037832685.1 Sicyos baderoa
TAGTTCTGTGAGATATGACAAAAAATACCACAAATTAAAAAGAACCCAAATCCTAAATCAACCAAAACTCAAAAGGGATTTTGTAAAGACAAGATTCGCAGTCACAAATATGAGAATAAATGGCTCTGTTCCCACGTTTCCTGAAAAAATGAATTGGAACCACAGATTTCGTGATTAGGTTAAGGAAGAACAAGAGTGAAGTAGAATGGAAATTGGAACTACTAGACCTCGGAGTGCAAATTCCATCGGATGGTTGATTCTGTATCGGATCTGAAATCAGAGGAAGTGAGAGATGAAGAAAGAAATCGAAGCCTTACGCCGTAGTTTCGTGATCAGTAGGTTTTTGCAGCGATTTCGAAATCATCGTTTCCCAAACTGGAATTGGAATTCTGCAACTGCGAATTCAAATGAAGCTTCAGAATGAATGATCGTTCTTTTAAACTGGAAGAAACAATCAAATTAGGGTTTAGGGTTTAGGATTTTACTCGGGAAGAAGGGAGGGAAAGCCGTTGATGAAGAAGATGCTATTCGATTCGATTCAACGTTGAAGAACAATAAGGATTTTATTTATTTTATTTTATTTCCTGCTTTTGTTGCGTTTTTCAGACGCGGCTGTCCGATAGATCAAGAGCCGTTGGGTGGCCACTTGGCACAATAGAAATGCGCCACGTGGCCACTAATTTTTTTTTATTTTAATTAACTTTTTTTTTTTGTTCTTTTATTTCTATCCTATTTTTATTTCGTTTATTTTAAAAATGCATTTTTTTAATACATATATTAGGGGTAGGGGATAAATATCGATCTCCGAACTTGAACTTATGATCGTGGAGTTGTAGTTAAATACTCGATTGGATATAGTTGTAGAAAACTTAAAAACAATAACTTATTTGGACGCGAATTTCAAATGTTAAAAATTAGGTGGTATGTCCCCAGACACTAGTCAAAATGATGCGCGAAAGTTGGTTCGGACAGTCACGGATATCGAAAAAAAAATGAATGTTTAATATTATTATTTTTAACAGTGATAAATTAATGATTAAAAATGAGGAGTTTCGTTTGAAAGTTCATTAATGAGGAGGAAGTTGAGGGGTATATTATGATCAAATTTACCTATGTTTAATTATGGTAGAAAAAACTCCTTCAATTTTATCTCTCTAAGAACTTTGGATTTCCTAACCAGATCTCAAACCGGGCATCAGCATCATCATCATCTGGCTGTTAAAAAAAGTTATAACACTCAACTAAATTAACCTACCAAAATAGTACAATTATTGATTGGGATGGAGAAACCAATTGCATTTCTCCATCTCTCCTCCACTCCTCACCTCTCACTCCCAATCCTCAACCAGCCATCCTTCTTTTGCCACGTGTCCCTCACTATCCAAACTGCCAAACAAATCCTCACCTTCTTATTCTTCCATACATCACACCTTTCTCGATAACAATTACACCAGCTCGAGAATAATTCAACTGGCTAAGACATATGAGCGTAGACATGTAAGAAGTTTTACTAAAATTTCAAATCACTAAAAATGTATTGGAGGGTGAGAATTTGAACTCATAACTTTTAGATCATGATCGCAAACTTTGTGACTAGTGAACTATGCTCTTGTTGGTCACTACAAGAGAAGTTAATAAGAGAATTATACGCCAAAGTGGACTTAACTCAACTGTAATTGACACGTGCCATCGATCAAGAGGTTGCAGATTCAAATCTCTCAATCTTATTGTTGTACTAATAAAACGTAGAACTCGACCGGATTCACATATGACATATTGGCATCTATGTCCCACTCCCTTTACTACTAGTCTTCCCTCACAAGCACACAAACTCAACTTTCTTTCCTCCCCAAACAGATAATTTGTGGCTCTTTTAAATCTCCTTTCTCTTTCCTCCATCCTCAGCCTCCTATTTCAGTTGTTCCAAATTTAGCCTTGAAAACATATAAGAAAGGGAGGAAATTAAACAAATCAAAGCCAAAAACTCACCACCCCTCATTTCATTTCTCCTCCATACATAAGAAGATAAGGAGAAAAAAAAAAAAAAAAAAAAAAAAACCCCCCCCCCCCCCCCCCCCCCCCCTAAAAAAGGTACTTTCTTCATCTTCTTCACTCCCTTAACCAGAGAAAGGAGAAAAAAGGCAAAAAAAAAATGGCAGTTTGTACAGTGTACACAACCCAATCTCTAAACTCAACCTTCTCATCATCAACAACAAAATCCCACTTGGCATTCCACCAAAAGCACCAACTGGTTTTCTTGAGCAGCAGCAATGGGAAGAAGTGTCACAGCCGCTACGTGATAACCTGCTCGGCGGGTGAGCAAGAGACAGTGGTGATTGGTCTAGCCGCAGATTCCGGGTGTGGGAAAAGCACATTCATGAGGAGGCTAACAAGTGTGTTTGGAGGGGCAGCAGAGCCACCAAGGGGTGGCAACCCAGACTCAAACACACTCATCAGTGACACTACAACTGTGATATGTTTAGATGACTATCACTCATTGGACAGAACAGAGAGAAAAGAGAAGGGAGTCACAGCACTTGACCCAAGAGCCAATGATTTTGACCTTATGTATGACCAAGTTAAGGCCATTAAAAATGGTGTGGCTGTTGATAAGCCAATTTACAATCATGTCACTGGCCTTCTTGACCCTCCTGAGCTCATTAAACCACCTAAGATCCTTGTCATTGAAGGCTTACACCCCATGTAAGTTTCTTGAGCCCTTTTCCTTTTCTCTCTCTTTCTCTTTTTCTAACAGTTTTCTATAGAGGAATTCAGTCTAACATGATCTTAGTAAATAATTGGGTAGGTTTTTTTCCCAACCAGATGTAGTGCGCGAGATTCGAACCTCTAACCTTCTCATTGAGGACATATTCCTCTTTCAAGTAAGCTAGGTTCAGGTTGACAAGAATTGATCAGTAGTATAAAAAAGAGAAGGCCAAATGTTTATAAGAATGTGATTTGAATGAATTGAAGTAACATATTTTGAGGTAAACATCACAATGTTCAATTGAAGTTGAAAATTTAAGATCATGTTCGATAACAATTTCTTTGTTAATATATAAAGGATAGTGACATGTGCAATTACTCACAAACAGGGTAGAAGCAGGTATAATGGGAAAGAAAGCTAAAAACAATTGCAATTTATACTGAACTTATTTTTCCATTGAATGATGCCTAACTGAAGATTTCCCTTTTTTCTTTAACTAGGTATGATTCAAGAGTAAGAGACCTGTTGGACTTCAGTATCTACTTGGACATCAGCAATGAAGTTAAATTTGCATGGAAAATTCAGGTTCCTCTCAATAACTCTTTCCATTATCTAGTTTAGGATCTGTTTGAGTGTGTATTATTCAACAAAACAGTTCTTTAAAATTGTTTGATGGTGTTATTTTTAGATAAGGATCATGTTGTTTTAATGGAGGAATAAAGTGAAAAATATAGTGAATAGGTGAACTTTAAAAAAAAGCATGTCTTTAGTTTTTATTTTCTGAGTTAATGGTAAAGATTCAAACCTTTTAACTTATTTGTAGAACCAGTATATCTCATTCAGTTGAGTTATACTAAGATATTCTATCTTAATGACGATGACCTCGTCTGAAAACTGTTAAGATCTCAATTGTCCCACATTAAAAAAGTGGAGAGTCCTACAAGCACCTGGATTACTCCACTCATTGCCAATTGGTTTTGAGGTGGAACCTCGTATTCTCTAATAAATGAAAATAATAGTTTCAAAACATGTAATATCATCCTTAATCTTTACATGACATCCACTAAACTTTTTTAAAACAGTTTCGAAATTAATAACAACATAAAGTATTTGGAATTAAAAAACAATTTCTCAAACTAATTCAATAAAGCCGAAACCAGTTTCTAAACTCAACTACAAGAAACATGTAAGCCCCCTTTTTGTCTACAATCTAACTGCTTCAAACACCATGTACAGAGAGACATGGCTGAGAGAGGACACAGTCTAGAAAGCATCAAAGCGAGTATTGAGGCCCGAAAACCCGACTTTGACGCCTACATCGGTAAGATTTATACAAACTTATAACAGCACAAAAAAAAGGAGGTTCTGAGACAGAAACTAATGTGTATATTTGCAGACCCACAGAAGCAATATGCAGATGCAGTGATTGAAGTGTTGCCAACAAATTTGATTCCAGATGATAATGAAGGAAAAGTTTTGAGAGTGAGGCTGATAATGAAGGAAGGGGTGAAGTTTTTTAACCCAGTTTATTTGTTTGATGAAGGCTCTTCAATTTCATGGATTCCTTGTGGAAGAAAGCTCACTTGCTCTTACCCTGGGATCAAATTCTCCTATGGCCCTGAAACTTACTATGGCAATGAGGTAATAGTATCTATTCATCCAATCATCATAAGTTGTTTATCAGTTTCGTGTGATGTTTTTGTTTCTTGTTTCTTGTTTATCGTTCTCGGGTATTTTATGTTTCTTGTTTTGTTAGGATGGTATACACAATTTGGAAACAAAAAGATTTTGGATTTTTTCCCCCAAAAGGGTAATGAAATCACTATAAAGCCCATTTTGAATTTTTTTTTGCTTTCATTTATAAATCTTTTGGCTTTTTTTTTTGGGTTATTTAAAGTAAACGACTTTCGAAATTCTTCCTAAAATTATAATCAAAACTTGAAATATATATGTGTGTGTATGTGCTTCCTTGGGATCGTTTCAATTTAGTCCCTTTTAAGGCTATCTTGGCACCTAGTTGGATAATTTTATCTCTTCGTTATAAGCTTGAACTGATTTGTCTCTCTCCCCTCATTAAGTATATCTTGCTTACTTGCTTCCTTCTGAATAACTTCGAATATGGTTATCTTGTTTGGTGTCCTTTCTTCAAATTTGTACTAAAAGAAATATAGTTTTCTTGTAATCATCGACACAAGCAACCCAAACATAAAGTTCTGGTTTATAGTACCATTGGCCATCCACTCCTGAAATGTTTGTCTGTCATATTTAAGTAGGATTTAACTAAAGTCATTATATTGAAGAGTTATTTTGAATAGCTAAAAATTGAGAGTTTTAAACAAAAACTCGTTTAGACTAGAGGAGTTAGAGTCATGAATATTTAAAAATGAGAGTTATTTTTAAAAGTAAAAAATAGAGGGAGTTGGTAAAAAGTCGATTGGATGTAGGTTTTTTACGGGAAGTTAGTAAATCATCCAACTAAATCTTCCTTAAATATAAAGTTTCCTAGGAACTTGATTTAAATTATACTAAAAAGAAACCCCAAACATTACCAAAGAGAAATACAAAAGAGAAGAAGGAAAAAACTCACAATCAAATGGAATCCATGACCCGAAAATGTTTGATGAAATGTGTGAACGGCGAATTGCAGGTATCAGTGCTGGAAATGGACGGGCAATTCGACAGACTGGACGAGCTCATCTACGTCGAAAGTCATCTCAGCAACTTGTCGACAAAATTCTACGGCGAAGTCACTCAACAGATGCTGAAGCACGCCGACTTCCCTGGGAGCAACAATGGCACCGGTTTCTTCCAAACCATAATCGGATTGAAGATCAGAGATCTCTTCGACCAGATCTCCGCCACTAAGGCTAAGTCGCCGGTCGCCGCCAGAGCTTGACGCTAGGCCGTTCGGAGTTTTCCTCAGTAGCCGCCGGCGATGTCTGGATTTAGCCTTTTTTCAGTTCAAGGTTTTGTGTTTAGGCTGTTTTTACAGTGAATTGTTGTGTTCTCATTTTCTGATCGGTGGAGATTTGTGATGTAAGAAGACAATAAACGAGAATCGAAAGCAGAAATTAAATGCAAATTCGAAGTTTTTGTAGATACTATTTTGGTGCCAAATTTGATTAGTTGTTTCTAGGTATCATGTATGGTCACGAGTTCGATTATTGAAATAGTTATTTGAATGTCAATTATTTCGGTGCCTTGACTCATACTAAAAAACTTTAGTCTAAATTAAATTCAAATAATTACATTTTTAATCTTTTTGATTTGATCATGTTTTAAAATAAATCACCTGTCTTCCTCAAAAAAATAATGATAATAATAATAAATCACCTTTAATGTCTGGCAATGTAATTTATAATCACTTATTTAACTTCAATATTATTAATATTATTTTTTTTAATTTGTAAGTATTTGAATGTACTATTATTACGGGATCATTATTTGAAGTTACAACATTTAGTTAGTTGAAAAAAATTCATTAGATATGTTTTTATAGATAAGTGCACCGTGAATCAACCCTTAAACTCATAGTTCCAACTCATTATTGCTACGTCAATGTCATTGTTTCATTAGTCCAAGGATTACTATGGGCTTAACACAAGTTCAATAAAAAGATTATCAAAAAATTTATATTCCAATCTTACGTGTTTGAATTATATCGATAAAAACTATTATAAAGTGACTTAGTTATTAAAAAAGTCTTGAATAATTAAAATGTAATAAATTCAATTTATGATATATATATAAACTTTTTGAACTTTTCTCTATCCAAAGAAAATCAACAAAAAAAAAAAAAAAGTGAATTTTATTTTTTTATAATTTTGAGTTCTAGAGCAGAATTTAATGTCATACTTTCATTGAATTGTCAAAACTAAATATAGACACAGATTCACAATTTAATCTTCTTATTTTGATTTTTTTAATACATGGCAAAAGTGGGTTTCCAATTGAGGATGAACAACAGGAAGAGAAAAAAAAAGGAAAACTAAAAAAAAAAACCTTTTAAATAAGGAATATATTGAGGGAAAGAATAAATTAACTTGAAAATCAACATGTCCTTCTCTGTACAAGGTACATGCTTCAAGTGACTATGAGCAATAATAGACTGGCTTTGTATCAGCCAGCAATGGCAATCAAGCTTTGCCTAACCAGTGGAAGTGAGCAAAGCAAAGAGCCAAAAATTCCATTCAAAGCATAGGCAATGGCGCAGAACGGGAGAGCCTCGGGTTCCTTGGCCGATAACGCTGCTGTTCCGAGCCCGTGTGCGCTGAAAACATAAACAAATTGTGATGAACCCAATGGTAAACACATTAAACTTCTTGTAGAGTCACACTCTGTTCTTCACAACAATGCCTAAAGTTGTGGTGATTGATGAAGAGCAATGACTTTCCAGTTTAATGGAAGTGAGTTATAATTAAAGAGGGCCAAACTCGAGATGATAAGAATGTCCAATCCTATCAAAAGTATGATAAAATAAAACATTGATGCATTGATACAACGAGTGATTAGGGCTCTAGAGTAATCTCAAAATAAGGAGGGTCCAAGTACCATTAGCACTTGAGTTATCTTTGTTATCTTGGTTCGTATCATAATGGCGATTGATGGAAATCAATGATTTTATAGTTTAATGAATGCGAGCTACAATTAAAGATGGTCGAACTCGAGATGATAGAATATTCAATCCTATTAAAGGTATATGATAAAGAGGGCATCGATGCATTGATATAACGAGTAATTATGGCTTGTGAGTAATCCCGAAATAGGGAAGGTCCAAGTACCATTAGCACTTGAGTTATCTTTGTTATCTTGGTTCGTATCATAATGGTGATTGATGGAAATCAATGATTTTATAGTTTAATGAATGCGGGCTACAATTAAAGAGGGTCGAACTCGAGATGATAGAAAATTCAATCCTATTACAGGTATATGATAAAGAGGGCATTGATGCATTGATATAACGAGTGATTATGGCTTGTGAGTAATCCCGAAATAGGGAGGGTCTGGTCCTAGTACCTTTAGCACTTGGGTTATCTTTGTTATCTTGGTTTGTATCGGGGAAATCAAGTTAAACCCCTCTTTCCTCTCTCGTTGCCGATATCATTGCATGTTACAAATTGTAAGTTTAAATACTATGTTAAGTCTTTGCATTTTCAGATTTCTCATTTATTGGTCATTGTATTTTCAACTTCCTACAATTGATTCAATGGCTGCATAGCACATACCTCGAAGCAGTTGCGATTCCTCGAGCGATAGGATCACGAAACTTCAGATTATCAAGGGTTGCTTGGACAAAATTTGCCCCAACTAGACCAGTTACAACAACTACAGCAGCTGTGACAGATGCATTGGTGCCTACACCCAGGAAAGAACAAAAATGTCAGGAAGTTATGCTATGAGCAATAACTGAGCTGGTTGAGTATCATAAAGAAGAAAAAACTTCAGATAACAAATGAGAGCATATAAACATTTTGCTAACATTTTTTTGTAAATTGCCATTTAACAAGATCATTCATGGACCTAAAGTTACAGGACTGTTGTAATTGTATGGTTGTACCTTCAAAAAAAGTGACAATGCTAAGTGCCAACGCCACAGTTATACATCTCGGTAGGATCGAAACGGTCAAATTCGGTTCTAATCCGATGAATCTTCCAATGAGAGCAGTTGAGTACAACGAGAATATAGTTGAGATAATGACTGAGGTAAAAATCTCAGCCGCATGTCTTTTAACGAGCTGCAAAATACAAGATATATTTCAAAGAGAAATATTAACGTAGTGACTTGGTTATATGTTGGGTGTTGAGTTATGTTAAACGGCCAATCAATCCAAAAGCTTAAGCTTGTGGGTTGGGGTTAATTTAATTATATCAACCAACAGTTGGTTTATTAGGTTTCATGTTAAAAGGAGAAAATAAAATTTAGTCTTTTATTTTACCATTTTCAATGTTCTTATTAAAAGCTTGAATGATGTAAACCTCATATGAGGATATATATTCTCAATTATTTGTTCAGATGTTTGAATCTCTACCTCTACATGTTGAACCCAAAAATGAAAAGAGGGCTCAAATGAGAAAATAAAGCTCGAATAGAATCGGAGCAAATTTGGGACTTGAAAGATCATTCCGGCATAGAACTCGTATTCTCATTCAGCATTAAGCTCAAAATAATCAACTTCATTAAAGAACATTAGGTTTTCTAAGATTCAAAACAAGTTAAGCACAAAAGGAAGTTAAGCTCAATGTATGTGAGAAATAAGAAAGAAAATTACCTTTCTCTGTTTGAACATTGAGAAAGCAAATGAGAGGATAACAGATCCCAAAAACCCCATTAAGATATCACCAGCTCCAGGGTTAGATGATGCTTTTGTCAAATATGAAGCTGAAATTTCAAGAGAGTTACCAGTCATATAAAGCTTAGTTTGCATAAGGAGTGAGCTCAAGTAACCAGTAACACATCACAAAGAAGCCATTAACTAAACCATCAATTGTTTTTTTGGATAAGATTAAATTTTTTTTTTGGTATCTAACAATACATATTTCAATATATTTTTGGTTTCTAGGCAATGAAGAAGAGATCAAAGCATAAAGGAAAAATTATTGGCTGTAGACTATACCTAGAATTGGATCAAGGCCAGAGCGGGAAAAGTATCCAAAAGCGAATGCAGCGAGATCGGCAGAGACTGCACAACAGATGATTGGGTGGAAAACTGTCTTCACGCTGCCTGGTAATCTGGCAAGATGCATTTATAAGAAGTAAATAGTTTGAATCAACTGAATTTCCCAAGAGAAAGAAAAGGGTGTATTATCCTTTTCAACCTCCTTAAGTTAAGGATAACAGAACTTTACTTAGAACCAACAATGTAGCCTAACACAGTCGATGCAAGGAGGAACGGAAGGAATGTTCGAGCACTCGTCCCTAGTGCAGTTGGATAAAATAAAGCAGCTGCAAAAGACACCACAAAAATTCCAGCCCAACTCCAAACTTCAACTGACGAAAAGGGAGATGGTTTTTTCATAGGCTCAGCATCAGTCGTTTCGGTTTTCACAATATTTCTAACAGCTATAGCCGTGTATCCTGCAACAGACAGAGTGGCTAGCCAACCTACAACTGCAAAGAACCAATGAACAGAAGAGGGTTAGCCGTTAAAATGAAACTCGCACAGCAATAAGTCCATACTTACATAAGTGAGTTGAGTACTCAAACAAAAACATATTTCATGAGCAAGAGAGGAGAGATAGGTGCTTTCCATAAAGTTGGATTTTTTTTTTTTTTTTTTGTTTGATAACCTGGAGTCTCGAACCAGGGCACCGCTAGCTTGTTCATAGGTTGTGGCATCAGGATACATCGAATCATTTTCTAGTTTAAACCCTTTCCAGCAGTCTCGAACCAGAGACGTCCGAAGGAGCATACCTTGAAGTCCATAGCTGGTCCTCAATCAACTGGACTGCCCCTTGGGACCTTCTTTTAGTTCAACAACAATATTGGGGAGTCGAGAGATTTGAACTAGCTACCTCTAAAGTATCCTACATGTTAATTACCTATGGACTCAACGCGCTTTGGCTCCCATAAATGCTTAACAGCAAGGAAACGACTAAATAATACGTTTACACATTTTCTCTCCATTATTTATATGTTTATTTATCTTTCTAGATAGAAATCATAAAACAATTCTCTTTTAAAAGTCACACCACCTCTAAGTCTCGACTCCAGAAACATAAAGGGTTTTCTTCATTAAGCTCACTTGATAATTCGAACACATGACCTCTAAGCACAAGTTAACCAACTCGGGACCTCCTTGAGGGCGATAGAAATCATGAAACATTAAGTAAATAGAAGCAACCAAATCACCCCAACTAACATACAAACCCCGGCCGTTTAACGTTCTCTTAAATAAGTTCTCACACACAAAGATACCATAAATGATGACAAAATCCTGTTACCTATTATGAAGCAAATTTTGATCCCAGAAGCCGCAGGGATGTCCTTAACCGACAAGGGCAAAATAACCAAGGAAGGAACATAGAACAGAGGAAGCCACCTCTGAATAAACAAGAGAGCCGGCTCGAAGAAGTTCATAACGTCGGTAGCAGCCGATGGAACAGTAGAATCAAGAACCAACAAGACAGAAAAGATACAAAACATCCCAAACAAAGCACTGGGGAACTTAATCGCAGCCGCCACGAAAGCCTTTTTCAAGAAATTATCCGTGGCAAGAATAATCCCAAGCGAAACAGCCAAATGCATTACATCGAACACCTGGTGTGCATAAACACAAAATCAAACAACAACCCACAATCACAAAAAACAGAATCAAACCCACAATCACAAAACCAGAACCAAAGCCAGAAAAGAAAACAAAACCCCAATTGCTCACACTTTGAGAGAAAGTGGGGGAAGTGGTAGCATCGTCCGAAGCGGCCGATTTCGGAAGAAGGGATTCGCGGGTAGTCGGCAAAGTCTTCGAAGAATCCATTGGGAAGAATCTTGGATTGGAAGCGGGGACTTTGAGCTTATGAAGGGCTCGAGGGGAGCCGCCATTGAAAGCAATGGAGGATCTTTTGGAAGGGAAAGGGCGAAAATGTGAGGATGGAAATGAATTAGAAAGGGAAAGATGGGTTGTGGTGGCGAAGATGGCCGCCATGGAAATGTGTATCACAGAAACTGAGAATTTGCAGAGAATTTTGTTTTTTTTAAATCTGAAGTCGTTGATGACTCTTTTGTGAACCAGAGATTGTTCTTCCTCTTGGATCGGTTACGATCTGACACGTGTCTTATTCATTCGGTGCGAAATATCGTTAAGTTAGTTAAAATTTGTGGATTAAACTTTTTGTTAAAATAAAATGGGAAACATACATTTTTATTAGTCCAAAAGTTTTGAAATCTAGTTTTAATTTCGTATTATCTTTCAAAATTCAACATTTCAATGTCTTTAAAAATTATATAACATAATGGTTCAAAAAAAAAATTATATAACATAATATCAACTAAAATGATGGTTAAAATAATTTTAAATTTCAATATATTGATAAATTAATTAATTAAGACCTTATTTGACACAATTCTTTTGTTTTTGTTTTTTATTTTTTTATAAATAAGTTGGTGTGATAATTAATTTTAGTTTTTTATTTTTAAAATTTTAAAAACATCTTTAAAATATTAAAAAGATTCAAAAAATAAAATTAAAAATAGAATGTTTGAAAATAAAAAGCAGTAATTATCAAATATGTTTTTTGAATTGTAGTGTTTAAAAATAGAGCTTTTTGCATTTATAGACCACTATAGAAAACTAATTGCAAAAATATCCTATTAGAGAACTAATTACA
>JBBMEF010057227.1:0-12030 GCA_037832685.1 Sicyos baderoa
AGGGACCATTTTATGAAACTATTTTAATGGCGGGTATACCCAGACCATTTTTCTGGGTATTTTTTTAAAAACAAAAATATATATTATTCATGGCGGGCAAATTACGTCATTAATAAGTATCAATGGCGGGCTAAAGATGCCATCAAAGGATATCAATGGCGGAAAAAAAATGCCATAAAAGGGTATCCATGGCGGGCATTGCCCACCATTGATAGTGGTATCAATGGCGGGTAAAACGCGCCATCAATAAGTATCAATGGCGGGCAATGCCCGCCATTGATACTCCGTGCGCCATTGATACCCTTCGATGTCAGGGGTATTAATGGCGATTTTCTGTCCGCCATGGATACCTTTTTATGGCGAAATATGCCCGCCATTAATACCCGATTTTCTACTAGTGTAACAAGGTTAGTAGAACCCTAATTTATTGAATTTTTAGAAGCTCGTTGCTGAAATACTAATAGGAAAAACGTGTTTGGTACTGATTTTTGTTACGACATTCTATTTCCCTTCTTTGATTTTTTTTAATTTTTAATCTTAGTATTGCATTTTTGTTTGAATTAAATGTAGGGCACTTATAGTGTAAGCTGATCGAAAAACTTCTTTATGGACAAGTATTAAGGCAAGGATAAACAATGTTCATGAAAGTTGTTGTGACTAGCGATGGTGTATTTTTCTCATTTTCACTTAAATTTGCTTCATTCTTATTTGTTACTTTCTGCATACTAAGTCTTGTTTTTTTAAAAATTTGAAATTGAAAGAGGATTGGTATTTTTGTTTTGAATCTATAGATCATGAATGTTATTTTTTCTTTTTTTAGATAATGTCTGTTTAAGTTATGTGAGTTGTTTTTTTTAAACTCAAGTTATTGATATTTTGTGTTTGAATTGATAGAGTTTGTTATTTTGGTTTTTGGAATATACAAGTTGTTGGTTCGTGAAATTTTATTGAATATATAAATGTTTGAAGTTTATTTTCAGGATGATTGGATAATTGGAATTAAATATTGTATGTATGTATATGTATATTATTATTTAAAAAAAAATAAAAGACATTTTATGACGTTTATAGAGTGTCAAATTTAATTTTTACTTGATGCTTATCACCTATCAAATGTATAACTTTATTTGACGTTTATAACATGTCAACAATTTAGCATTACTTGATACTTGTAATATGTCAATAGAATAACTATACTTGACGCTTATTAAATGTTAAATACCTTCTATACTTGACTCTTCTAACATGTCAAGTATTTATATACTTGACATTTATCCGACCGTCAAAGAATGTATACATTACTTGACAACAGTATAGTTGACGTTTGGAAAACCGTCAAGTAACTTTTTACTTGACATTCATCGGGCGTCAAGTAATGTACTTTTTGTAGTAGTGTATTTTGAGAGATTTTTTTTATATTATAATTAGATTTATATGATGTCAATTATGTGAGTATACCAGAGTAGTTATTAGACATGACTAAAAATTATGTAGGCTTTACTCACAAGTCTATCAATACAATTCCCTCATTTAAAAATTGCATAAGTGGAGTTGAATTGATTTAATGTATAGAATTATATAAGTTTGGTAAATTCATATACACAATCCATAACCAAATCCAATCCATATACACACCTAGATTATAGGATTTCATCCATATTTAAAACATTTAATGAAATGGAAATATTGAGATAGAAGTGGGTAACAACTCACATTAAATCGGGAAGGAAAAATCGAAATTTTTTTCTATTTTAATAATGTGTTAGATTTTGCACATTGATTAAGACTTGCAATCTTTTACTTTATTTTATTTGAACTTTTACAATACTCAGTGCTTGCAATTATGTAGTATATAAAGAAAGAGGAGAACTTAGAAATGGAATTCCCTCATTAAATCTGCATTATTCCTTTTTGGAAATGGCTCCTCCAAGTCCTCAATTTTCAAACAACCCACCAAGAAGGGGTGGAGTCACGAAGAAAATTATTCATGATTTCTCCACCTCAGTTGGCTCTGCAGCATCCCATTTGGCCGCCACCGCTGCCGGATTCATACGTCAGCCTATGCCGCCGCCGCCACCTCCGCCGCCCGCTGCTACCTAGACCCTTTATGCCTCAACAATTTATCCCCCTACATGTAAATTCTGACCTTTTATTTCTTTGCAATTTTGTGATGTATTTGAACTTTTTTTCCTTTTCATTTTGAGCTGAATTTCTGTTTTTTTGGTTTCATGACCAAATCCCCTACCTAGTACTGTAATTATGCGTGTGAATTATAAGGTGTGCTCTATATATTTTTCATTTTTTATTCTGTACTCTATTCTCTGGGTTTCTAAGCACATAGGTATAAAAATGAATGAGAAATCTAAGAGATGATGAGTTTAAATCATAATAGTCATCTACTTATAAATTAATTTCATATCGACTTTTTGACATTTAAAAATATTGTAGGATCAACTCATATGTCCCGGGTAACACCCTTACCATTATATCACTTATGTGGCACCTTTGATGCCACACATCTCATCTCTCGATTTTTTACTTTATATTTCTTATAAAAAAAAAAAAAGACGTGTGACTCTAAATAAGTGATATCATGATGAGGTGTTACCCGGGGTACACCCAAATTCTCCGAGAAAAAATGTTTTTTAACTAATCTGTCACTCTCTCTCATACTTGTTTTGGTTGGGACGATTCATTGATTTGGGTTATTTTATAACATAATATTCAAAATATAGTATCAAGTGGGACTTCTAGATCTTGGTGATGACATATATTAGTTTAGAAAAGTATTTAAATTGTCAAGGATAAATGTGTCTTTAATGTGTGTTTGCAATTTAATTCTTGAGGGACCAGGGGTTATGAATAATCAAAACTTTAGGTCATTTGACAAATCTCTTTTATTTTTGTTTCCCCAATTGGAAAAAAGGTTCCCGGCCAGCTGGATTTAGCCACTGCCATATGATCAGATCATTTTATACATGATGATCATGGTAACATTGTTTTAATACTTATGGGTAAATGTAAAATTGACTCGGTAATTGATATGTATATTTAATTCTGAGATTGTAGATTTCATCTCCCAACTTCAAATATTGTTGATATATTAAAAAAAATACAAAAATTATTACGAACTCATCTTTTAGTCCCCACATAAAGAACAAAAGCAAGGTTTTATTATATTTAATTGGGTCTATGCATGTCTCTCCTAAACAAATTTAAATAACAAAAAATGGAGGTATATTGATGATAAAGAGAAGAGGGGGGAATTTGGTCTTTATGAGGAAAATGAAGATTGAAGATTGAAGAAGACAAATGAGAAAGAAGAGATGCAGTTTTTTTTAAAATAACATCTTTATCCTTTTTATTTTTCACTTGATTTTTTCCAAGTTAGTTAATTGCAACATTTATGAAAGTTTCATAGAAGTTATTGATCAAATTCAAATAATCCATGGAATTCAAAGTTTAGAAGATTTTCTTTTTTATCAAATGACGCGATTGGTTATCTGATTTGGTGTTAATCCATTTCCACAATTCCCTTTCACTAACTTGTATTACAAAAAGAAGTGTAATTTTTTTACCCAGAATATAGGAGTGGTTTATTCAATTTTTCCAAAAAGAAAAATCACTTATTTTTTAGGGTTTTTTCTCTTTTACATCTTGTTTTTTCCTCTTTTTTCTGAGTCTTTTTCTTTCCTCTTTTTCACTCTTCTGCTGCTGCGTTTTAACTTTTTTTTTATATTCTAAATAAGAGAGGAACTTTGTTAATTACTTTTTAACTCTTCTTCTCACTCTCTTATATTACACTCTGAAAGTTCCTGAAATCAGTCCATTTTCATACTTTCTGTGCATGTTAAGAATTATAGAAACATATTTCTAGATTTATTTGATTTAAAGTAATTATTATATATTTTGTTTTTGAGAGAATTGGTTAAATATTCTTATGAATTAGTCAAAAGAATATTTGTGAGAATTTTCTAAATTTTGTTGAGAGTTTTAATAGATATTCTCTAAAATTTGTGAGAGATTTTTAGATTGTATTATTTTGCTTTATATATATATATATATATTTGAGTAAAATCAATGGAAAGCCAGGGATACATTGAGTGAAACTTTACTTGAAGCATAAGAACAACAGATAAATTAAAGAAAAAAACATCCAACAAAAATGTGAATTTCAAACTCAGAATCAAAAGAATAAAAAAGATGAGAAACAACAAGTGGTGGCCCTAAGATTGGGACTCGATATTCAGTGGACTTTCACCATGGTATGTGATTGTACGGTTTGTACCATTGATGAGACATAACATAACCATACTGCTCTAAATCAAAGCCACCAAAACAAAAAACCTCTAAAATATGTGATATATCCAACATCATTGATAACTAGCAAGAATTGAGAGTTAAAGTAGGAAAGTAAGATATATTTTTATATGATTTTGCTAATATTTAATGGAATTAAACCTGAACTTTGCTCCGTTATAACAATGGTTCGCCTAAGCGAACAATCTTATAGTTTTCTGAGTAGGATGCATTTTAAAAATTTTGGTGTAGCAAAAATGCTTGATTGTGTGCAATTATATTGTGTTGAAGGATTTAATGGTTCTTTTAAGTGTCTACAGCGAACTTAATGAAGCAAAGCGAAGTTCAAGCATGAAAGGAAGTTCGCCAAAGCGGACAAAGGGAAGTCCCTCTTGACGAAGGTGTTCGTTATAACAAAGTGTCACGAAGCCAAACACACCTCGTCTCAAGATTCAACGAAGCCAACCAGACGAAGCAACACTTCGTCAATACAAAGCCAACGAACCAGAGCACAACGAAGTAACCAGCCTGACATAGTTTCGTGTTAGCGAAACTAAACGAAATCACCACTGGCGAAGGAAGTGGTCCCAACTTGGACAGCTTTTGCAGAGGTTGATCGTGGAGCAGAGAATGTCATGTGGTCCCAGTCGACAACGGTTCATGCGAGCAGAGGTTTTAGTGGTCTCAGAGACAACGCCCACGCGCCCTACGACATCTCCCACGCGCTCGTTGAAGCTTGGCTATAAAAGGAGCCCTTCACCCTTCATTTGAGCTTGTCGAATCCGAGAGGGTCGTCCAGGTCGAATCCGAGACGGTCTTCCACCGTACCTTAGGTTTTTCGACCGTTCTTCCTTAGTTTTAGCCCTAGTTCTTAGCCGTTTGGCATTTCCAGTTGTTTCCTAGTTTAGCTTAAGCATAGGAGTAGTGTAGCCGGAGTTACAGCGTTCGTCGGAGCTAAAGAGGAGCTGTTGAGAGACATCTCTGACCAGGCTTCTTCTAATTTGTTTCTCCTTTATTACTTTCTTTACTTTCGCCTTAGCATAATTCGTAGTAAACATTTTTATCGCTTTCAATGAAGATATTTCCACGCTTTCTTATTTTTTTGCCTTTATTTTCATGCCATGAGTAGTTAATCAGTTCGTTGGAATGAAGTGGGCAAGTAGGGAAGTTTCGCCTAAGCCAAACTTCTAGTTAAAGTGAATATATATTATGCATGTTGTGTAGTTTTATTTCGTCTTCGAGAGAAGCATATGTGATAGAGCGAAGTTGAATGTTATAACACTAGGTTTTGCTAAGTTCTGCTTGCATGTAAAATGAATGCTTAGAGATAAGATTCGTCAAGTGTTTTTCGCTTAGTTTAGTGTTTGAGTTCGAGAGAACCAAATCAGGAGTTCGAGAGAACCACTTCTAGAGCTTGAGAGAGCCAAAGAGAAGTGAGCGAGATTTCCCTTCACCTGTGAAGTTTCGCCTAAGCGAAACCACCCGAAAAGTCTTATTCCCTTCCAATGTTCATTTTATATTTCGCTCACTTAGTTTAATCACATTTTCAATTTCAAATCATTCGTTACCAAATTCTCTTAATTTCGCTTGAGCATAAGTTTAACTTTTCCATGTGGGGATGCCCTTTACTTACTTTAAAACTTGCTACAACAAGGACTGTGTATACTTGCACATTTCTTAGAGATTCATACACTTTCGCTAGATCGGAGAAGAGTTTCGCTTAAGCAAAACTGGCATTGACACGTCATCATTCTCTCTCCAATTATCATTTATTTATATTTAAAATATCGTGTGTTGTGAATTTCCCGTACAACCATCATACACAACTGCATCATCGCCGCATGGATACAAGTGAATTCAATTATACAAATTTGCCTTAGATAAAATCACTTGCCGATTTTTGATCAAATCACCCACCAATTGCAAATCTTAGTTCTTTTTTTCTTTATTTTAATAAAAAATTCTAATTTATAGAAATTCTGATACCATATTAAACAAAGGCATTTTCTATTATATTTCAAGTATATACGGTCCATCAAATAACGAACTCTAGAAAATATTAACAATCCTCAAATATAATAAATCTAGAAAATTTAGGAAATAGATAAAACTTATAAAACTCTTCAATTATATTCCTTTTATTCGTAACACATTAAATTGATGGGCACATGTTAAATTATTTTTCACAAAATTAATAGCTTTTAATCAAATAAAAATGATAGATCTCAACTAAGTGAAATTTATAGACTTTAATCAAATTATATATTTATATTTTGTTACTATAATTAAAATTTGTATATTACGATTTGTTATTTACACCAAATTTTATAAATTATTAATAGCCGGGGACAAATTTAGTGGAACTTTGTTGAAGCTTGAGAATAACTAATAAACAAAAATCTTCATTTCAAACTTTGTGTAAAAAAGATGATAAATAATTGTGCTGCTGATGTCATATAACATGACGAAACAGCAGCCACAAAATTCGCTAAACGCATTTGTTTTACACAGATATTGTGTCGTCCCGTGATCACTTATTCTACCTATGCTTTGCTACTTTTTAACTTACTATTAGGGGACAAGATCGTGTAAATTTGTCTAATAGTCTAGAATTAATTTTAATCATTTTAAAAAATTAATTAAAACTTTTATAATTTGGTTTAGCTACACCGAGAAACACTTGAAAATCTAAATTAAAAATGAATATAATAGTTATTATTTTCAAAACCAATAATGATATAAGAGGAATTGTAGGATTCTAACAGTTAAGGACCCGTTTGATAACTATTTGGTTTGTTGTTTTTTGTTTTTCAGATTTAAGCCTATTTTCTCTCAAATTTTTTACAATTTGTTTCATCATTTTTACCATGTATACATCTTTCCTTAAGAAAGTAGGGGAATACCAACCAACTTTTAAAAACAAAAAAAAAGTAGCTTCCCAAAATTTGTTTTTGTTTTTAAAAGTTAGTTAGTTAGTTTTTAAAAGTTAGTTAGTATTCTCCTACTTTGTCAAAGAAAGATGGATAAATGATAGGAAAAATGGAGCATATTGTAGGAAATTTAAGAGAGAATAGACTTAAATTTAAAAAATTAAAAATAATAAACCAAATGGTTATCAAACGGGCCTAATGAACCGAAATTTTAAATTCATATCCAATTTAGACCAAAGTGAGAAAAATTGCAGAACGGACAGAAAAACAGAAAAGGGATAAGTGGATGACACAAAGTGAAAAATGGCTGGCTTTCCCTCATTTTTTTTGTTTTAAAATTGAAACAAAATTTTGAGCTTCTAAATTTCATTTATTCTGATGGTTGCATTTAATTTTTCAATTATTTAATCGACAATTTGGTACGAATTCTAAATTAACTTCAAATCATGACCTAAGTTACGTACTCTGGTTAATTATTTTAACTCTAGCTGGTAAATAAAGAAACAACCAAATAAAAAGACATTGGATAAAACAATACAAAAAAAGGTAAAGAGATTCCAGGCTGAGTGGAGCTGGCTTCTGATCATGAGAGGATGAGATCAAATCACAACCACAAAAAATAAATAAACTATAAAATTAAAAAGTAATAATAATAAAAAGCTGGGTGCAATAACGCATGCGTATGGAAAAGAAGGTAGGAAATTTCACGATAAAGGGAATCTTCTACGGTAGGGTGACAGTAAAAGGTCGGAAATAAACCAGTGTTAATAACACTAATTTGAGAGAATATTTAGGGAACAAAATGTGAAATCTTAATTGGCTTTACTATCCTTTACCAAAAAAATTAATAAATAACTGGGCTTTGTTTCACTTTACATAACAATTAAGGGTATGTTTGTCGCACGGTGGAGTTAGCTTGGATTGTCTTCTATTCCATGTTTGTTCCATGGACTTCTATAAGTTCATCCAATTTCTACCCAACTTCACACGTGGGCTCCACGTTTTTATTTAAATATGATATTAAAAAATTACTCAATATTTATTTTTTTATTTAAATAAAAACTTTAATAATATTCTTTCCATCACATCAAACATAACTTTATTATTAAAAAACTATTAGATATCTATTTTTTTATTTAAATAAAAACTTCAACCATTCTCTTTTCATCACATCAGACATAACTTTATCTTTTCTTTGCTTCCTCTCAAACATAAATTTATTTCACTTATCTTCTCTTCTCATCTCAACCCAACTCAAATCATCCCATTCCCTCGAAGCCAAACATGTCCTAAGAGTTTCTAGTTTCTAGTTGGAGTGTTTTTACCTTCCATTTATAGTTAAACTCAAAAAATAGAGTACATTTTCGAATTTCCCAATAATAGTTTTCACCATCAATTAAAAAGTATTTAAATCTCGAGTCAATTTACAAAAATAAATATAGGTTTTTTGAAAACCCACTTTCTTTATTTTTAAAAGATTGGTCCGAGTTGAAAAACATGAATAGTAAATAGATAATAAAGTACGGAAAATTCCTAATACAAATAGTAATGTGACATGTCTTAGATTTTAGCCAAAATGTTTTTAATGTACATCATCATACTTATTTGTTTATTTTGTTTCTTTCACTTTTTTTCCTTTTAAACATATTTTTCAATTCTTTATTCTACCTGCATTTCCTTTATTGTAAACACATTTTTTTCCATGACTTTCTTTTGGCATTTTGTATATTTATTAAAATATAAATTTAATAATTCCAAAGTATATCTAAAAATTATACTTATAAATATAAAGGCTAAAGTATCACACATGCCCCTAAACTCACATTTTTTTTAAACTTATCACTAAACTTTGAAAAGTTTCAAAAGTATTCTTGAACTTTACAAAACTTTTCAAAAATATCTTTACCATTAATTTTAAATGGAAACTGTTAAAGTTTTGTTTCAAAAATATTCTTAGTCTTAGTCCCCAAGCGGTGGCGCAGTGGTTGAAGGCTTGGGCTTTGAGGGTGTGCTCCCCTCAAGATCCCAGGTTCGAGACTCACTTGTGAAACTACTTCTTCGATGTCTCCAGTACCCGTCCTAGGGACGGACGTGGTTACCTTGATGAACAAGAAATTTTTAATGTCTCATAAAGGCTTTTAAATTGATATTTATTGTTTATTATTACAACTAGATTTTATAATTCATTTATAATTTTATAATTTATTTAAACTTCTGAGTTTCTTATTATAAATTGCAAATATAACATTAACTTTTTAAATTTAAAACACCTTGCAACGAACAATAAAATATTAATTAGTTTAAGCTAACATTTAATGACTTTTTAATAATTTTATACATCTAAGAACAAAGGTAAAATGATCAACAATAATCATTAGATAAATATATTAAGAAATAAATTTACTAATAATTTAATTAATTAAATAACCATTAATATTGACATGAAAGTATCAATAAGTTAAAAATACAAAGATAAAACAATTTCTTTTACTATGTAGCGGTTAGGGGTGTACATGATTCGGTTGGGTTAGAGAAATTTTTTGGAACAACCACACTTTTTGGGTTGGTCAATCCTCCAACTCTTCCAACCCTTCCAACCCTATGTATAGAATAACCCAACCCAATCTAAATATTTTGGGTTGAGTTGAGTTCTTAAGTTTTTATTAATTTCATTCATATATAAAAAAGAACTCAATTCATACCCACATAAATATGTAAACATATATGTATATATATGTATGATACTATACTAAGTGTAGGTAGAGACCCAACCTAATCCGAAAATATAGGGTTGATTTTGTTAAGGATCCCACATCGAAAAGAGTGAAGACCTCATAACTATAAAAAAGATATGAGTTACTCCATTCATGGTCAATTGGTTTTGATGTGGAATCTCATATAATCTATTATGGTATCTAGGCCCATTAAACCTAAACAGGTTTTTTTTGTTTGAGTACAAGTTGGGGGAGGGGGATTAAAAATACCGATTCCAGGGTCGAACCCATGACGCTGGTGTTGAACTAGTTTACAACCAAACAATGAAACTATTGCACCACCGACACATTCGGTAAACCCAAACGGGTATTCGGTGTGAATGGGTGAAACTCCATATGATCTACTAATATTTATGATGGATTGTATTGTCCGTTATAACCTGCTTTAAATTTTCAAATTCAATGTTATATTTGCAATTGATAATAAGAAACTCAAAAAATTAAATAAATACGGTTATAAAAAAATTACAAAATCATGTTAATTTTGATGTAATAATAAACAAAAAAAATTCAATTTGAAAGCCTTTATAAGGCATTAAGAATTTCGTTAAAATTTGATACATTAAATTTAAATATTTGGAAAGCTAAATTATTTAAATTTGGGAAAAGTATTTTTTGCTCCTTAAGTTTGAAGTGAGGTTTCAATTTATCCCCTATGTTTCAAAATTCAACACTTTTACCCTTGACATTTCAATAATTCTCAATTTTGATCCTTGAGATAACGTAATTGTTAATAATTTAACGAAATATTGACTAGGATGATGGCTATACAAATATTAAATTAATTTTGATATGAACATGCTTTTAAAAAATAAAAAAATAAATTATAGAGACATTTTTCAATTTACTTTTTATTTTATTTTTTAAAAAATCATGTCAACACCAAAATTTGATTTATTATAATTAAATATTTGTATAGTCATTATCTTAGTCAATATTTCGTTAAATTATTAACGATAACGTTATCTAAAGGACCAAAATTGAGAATTATTGAAATGTCAAGGATAAAAAGTGTTGGACTTTGAAATATATGGATTAAATTGAAACCTCCCTCCAAACTTAAGGATCAAAAAAATAATTTTCCCTTTAAATTTTATGTTTTGAGTATTTTTTAAACAAGTTTGTGATATTTTTTAAACAAAAGCTTAATAATTTTCATCCCAAATTAATGATAAGAGTATTTTTAAAATGTTTTGTAAATTAATTTAGGAATACTTTTGAAACTTTTTAAAGTTCAAAGATAAGTTTGACAAAAATGTGATAATTTAGGGTATGTTTGATAATTTGGTCTAAATATAAATGATAAATCATATTTTTTTCTTTATGAAATTATGTATACAAAATATTTTTAATTTAAATCTTAGTTTCTTTAAGTCTTTATTGAATATCGTAGTTTCTTTAAGTCTTTATTAATAGTGAATTTTCATTTTGGAAATCTGGCAAGAATGCAATATAATAATTTTTTAAGATAGTATTTTTAACTACAACTATTTTATGAAATAATTATGAATGTGTTTGTAAAAACACTCCTCTATTTTAGTTGACTATAATAATTTTCATCTTTAAATAAAGAGATCGTTGGTAATTTTCTCTCGATTATTTCTGGTCAAAAAACACAAAATTTATAAATATGTTTAAATCTTTTAAAATTAATTTTACTATTATAATCCTAATAATAAAAATTATAAAATTATATCTTTGATTTATTTGACATTTATTAAAAAAAATAGTGGTAAAAAATGTGAAAGTTCAGAAACATTTTGATTAACAAATTAATAGTTTTAGTCTTTTCAAAAAAAAAAAATTGATATTTTAGCCCAACATTAATTTTATTAAGAAAAACCTACCAAATGTCTACTTTTGGGAAATTATTATAGGATTTGTCTAAATGGAAAAATAATGTAGCGGCATGGCTAAAGTGTGTGATTAAGGGTGAAAGAGAAATGTTTCATCCCTAGTTTGTCCTTCTCCTATTTATTCATTTTTAAAAATTAATTCACTATTTAACTCCTCCATTTGAGGGAGTG
>JBBMEF010057247.1:0-12028 GCA_037832685.1 Sicyos baderoa
ATATATTTTTTTTTTTTTTTAAAATTATATGTTTCATTACCTTTTTTTTTTTATTGAAGATTCTCTATGACATTGGTTGAAAACAGGTTTGTAGTATAAATTGAAGACTATATGCATACAGATTGAAAATAATGACCAAATAGATAGATGACGCAATTATTTGTTTGATATTCGTTTCAACATCAGTAATTGAAGCCATGAGATGTATAGCCTTTTCGATTTTTAATCCTGCTTCAGAAAGCTTCTAATAAATAATGGTCACAAAAAAATGATAATTATTAGAAAAGTTTAAGTCTTGACCATAATTTATCATCTAAAAATTTAAATATTTCTTGCTAGATGACTATTATGGATTAAATTTATCGTCTTTTAAATCCATAATAATTTTATTGTCTCTTAAATCACTTCATAATAATTAAAATAAGAATGTTATAATTTAATTATGCCTATGACAAATTCTCATAATGATTCATGAAAAAACAAAACAAAAACAAATATCTAGGAAATTTTATATCATATGAAAGTTATATAATGGTACCATATTACCTCACATTTTACATGCAATTTGTGTGGATAGTTACTATAAAAGTTTGAAATAGGAACAAAAAATACATCAAAACTAAAATTTCATAAACAGCCTCTCATAAAAGTCTAAAACTGTAAAGATTGGTTGGTTCCTAATTTTTTATTTTTTATTTTTTATATATATAGTTAAAACATGTTGGATATAATTAGATTTTGATTGCTTGTGCTCCATTGGGATTAATTAAACTAGAAAAAAGTTGTAAGTTGTAACAAACTATGAACAAAAATATTCAAATAAAGCAAAAATCATAATTGATTTGTGATAATTGTGATGATATATATTTTACTCAACACTTTATGCTCAAGGAGATATTCTAATTATGTTAGATAAAATGTCACAATCAATGGACAATGAAATTAATATTGGTTTCTAAAAGAAAAAGAAAAAGAAAAAGAAAATGTATTTTTCTCTTTTTAACTTTATCAATTGTCTCTATCTAAAATTAAAAAGAAGTACATTGCACCTTCTCTTCTCTCTTATAAAGATTTAAGCAATTTTTTCCTTTAAAAAACAAAAATCAATAATAATTGTTTTTTTTAAAAAAATAATATTAATAATAATTAGTGATTTCAACTTGCATCTCCATTGAGTCATTATTGGGATTCTTATTTCTTATAGTTGTAAGTTAAAACAAAATGATTTTTTTTTCATAATTATTAAATCATGTAAAGGATTATATAGTTTGAAAGTAAATTTATAAATACAATCAACGATAGTAAATTTATCATTTAGAACAGGATTTTTTTTTGAGACATTTAGAACAAGATATTTTGAGTCTAGTTTTATACCATATTTGTACATATGTGTTTATATAAAAACAAAATTACATATATAATATTTTAAAACATATTTATATTGAAAACTGTACGAACACAATATTTAACTACATTATTAAATGAGTGAATGAGTCAGTATCGCAATAATTTCATTGTTTAATTCTAAATCAGTTCAACACCAGTATTACGGGTTCGACCCTGAATTTAATATTTGTATTCCTCAACTTACTCAAAAAAAAAAAAAAAAAAACTACATGTACAAATGTTAATAGTAATAAATTGGCTAGGAATTTAAATTACAAATTTAGTTGGTTTACAAAAACCGATTTTTTTTTTTATTGGCCTCGTTAAAAAGGGCTTCTTCCCTTAAATTTTGACAAGCAGCTTCATTCAAAGTAAATTGTACTTGAACTTTGAGTTAGAAAATGATTGTCCTTTACCAAAAAAAAAAAAAAAAAAAAAATTAAAAAAAATGGTATATAATATTTTAGGAGAGAGAAAAGCTTAGAGAAATCTTTTATAATATTTTATGAGAGAGGATATGAAATGTTGACCAGAAAAAAAACTTCCTTTGAGGTGCATGAAATGATAAAAAAAAATGAGAAATTGTGATGGATAGTCAAATTCACAAAATAATTATAAAATTAGATAAATTTGAAAATATTTGTCATGGATAGTCAAATTTACCTATAAATAATAAATATAATTAAGATATTAATATTAATTATATCATCATCTATATCATACATATATTTAACTATGGTAGCTAAATATTTTTCTTTTTTATCTAAATATATTGTAAATATTTTTTTCAATTTGGTTTATTCCTACAAAAATCCTTAAAAAAATTTGATTTAGAAGGTAAAAAAGAGAGATCCATTATACTAATAACAACTTAGTTCTATCGACATCTTATACAACCTAATAACCATGAGATTACATGTTCGAATCCTCCTTATCCGAGGATAATCATACTTGTTAGAAAAAACTTTACACTCATGTTCTTTTTTAATAATAAAAAAAAATGCTAAACTTTGACAATTGAATTCGAAAGAACATGAAAATAACAAAAAGGGTATAGTATATACATCGTTAATGTAGAATTTAGAGTGCAACAATTTACCTCATATTAGCTGGAAATATTATGACAATTTGTCTTTGTGATTGTTACATTGTACCAAAAAAACACAAGGCCCCATCAAAAGATTAAAAAATTTCTATAATAGACAATGACATGAAACTGTACCAACCTTCATTTCTCACTAATTATCAATCAACACACTTATTTTTCCTTCTTAATTTTGTGTAGCCTTAAAAAAAACATCATTAAAAGTTAGAGAAATTTGGATGTATATTATAATAAGGCAAAAAAATTGCATAAATAGTAAAATAATAAAAATATTTGTAAATATAATAAAATCAGATTTATAGACTCCATCAATAGACTCCATCAATAGTGTCCGATAGATTCTATCAATAGCGTGTGATAGACTCCATCAATAATATTTGATAGAGTTTATTAAAAAAAAAATACTATATTTATAATATTTTTAAAAAGTTGCTATAATTCTAATGTAGATAGAAAATTTGCTATAGAATGCAAATTCCCTAAGAATTAAGGTTTTTTCAATTTTGAAAATTGACAAAACAAAAGGTGGTAATGAAACTACCATTAAATGTGACATGAGAAGAGAAAAAAAAAATATTTACTCTAAATCATTCAGTTGCTATGGATTTCAGTAATTTGAAACCTAGTTTTATCTAAGTTTACACCTAACAAATTAGAAAAAAATTGAGAGGGTAGTGGCTCCCACTTAGTCCAATTGATTGAATTTTAATACTAACTTAAAAAAGTCTAGTTGCATAATTGTTATACTATCTTTTTGTTGTTGTTTCATTAAGAAAACAAATTGCTGACAAGAAAAGTTAGCTGGCTTTGATTTGAAGCATACAAAATATTCATTCATTATATTATCGACTCTTCTTTAACATGTCTACGTATATTATTAAGGAATTTGCATGTATATTATAATAAGATAAAAAAATAGCATAAATAGTAATTTTTTGAAAATATATGAAAATATAGCAAAATTAGATTTATAGACTCCATTAATAGTGTCGGATAGACTCCATCAATAATGTTTGATAGAGTCTATAAAAAAAAAGTTACTATATTTGCAATATTTTTAAAAAGTTTCTATAATTCTAATGTAGAGTATAAAATTTGCTATAAATTTCCTATATTATTACCTATTAGGTTTCTTCCCCCACACTAAATATCTCCCTGCTAAGGTATTAAATATATATTTTTCATGCCAATGAGTATTTGAGTCAATTTTAATATATTTCCACTATTTTTGTAAAATAAATTGTTGGACTACAATATTTAATTGTCAAAATTAAAGATCATACCAAATTAATTATTAGTTACATGTTTCGAATTGAGCACAAAACTTGACTTTATAAACTTTTGATTATTTGATCAACTCACGGTAAGTGACTCACAAGCTAAATGTATATAATTTGATTCTAAACTTACTTTTTGTTTACTTTCTTAACTTTTTTTCTTGACTCCAGAGAACCAACTGTGACTATGGTGTTGAATTTAATTTCCACCAAACAATAAAACCATTAAGCTACTGACTATTAAAGATTGAACTCGTAACCGATAACTGAAAATGGATTAACACCAAACGAGATAATCAATCCTAATTCATTCGGTATAAAGATCTTATACTTGCCCATATCAATTTAACCTACAAAGTTCAATTGACATAGAATACACATTGTAAATTTAACCTTTTTTGAACTAAAAAAAAAAAAAAAACAGTGGATGAAAGAATGAAATATGAAGGAGAGGGATAAAAAGAAGATTGTGAATCTCATTTAAAGGCACTTGAAATTCAACCACTTTCATGTCAGAAAGCTTCAAACTTTTCTTTGCAAGAGATATAGAGAATGTGATATATTTCAATGTTCACCTCATTTTAACACTTTTTAACATCCAAACATATTTAACTCAACAATAATTATATTTAGAGATCCTAATTTCAATTTTCAATTATTATTATATATAAAAAAACATTTTTTAACTCTTTCTCTCTCTATGGTCTTCTCCCTCTCCTATTTACTTTCCCCCTTCTCATGCCAACACAACTAATCAAATAAAAAAACTTTAATCACAGTTTATAGATAAAAATTTGTGATAGAATTAGAATTTTATAATATTTATATAAAAATTACGATTTATTTATTCACTTTAAAAAAAGCCATTACAATTGAGAATGATGAATTCAAACTCATACCTTCTTAGTCATGAATATATATCATCGTTGACGGTTCTTATTGACAATTACGTTTTAATCTTTTGATCTATACTCAAATCGGCATAATTCCTTTTCAAATATTAACTAGTTTTAAAATGTTACTACACAACAAAGTATCAACAAGAGCAATAGTTCACCGACATGAGACTAAGCATCCATGACAGAATGAAAGGCATTTGTACGAAGGTGGCCGCCGAGGAAAGAAGAAAACCAGTGGGCCGAAAGTTTGGGCCGTCGTTCAAGTGTTTTCAAGTCCACATACAAAAGCCCAAATCTTGTGGCGAACCCATCGGCCCATTCGAAGTTGTCCATTAACGACCATACAAAATACCCTCTCACATCAGCCCCATTCCTGTCAATTCAATTCAATTTATTTCTACAAAATTCAAACATAAGGTATGGATGATATACCAACATTAATCACATTAATTTAAACGTATAGAAAATTTTACATTATTTAATCAAAAAGACTTTTTTTTTTTTTAATTTTTTTTTTCCAATACAAATTGAGAGAAGGGGACCAACAAAATCCTACATAGAATTTTGTGAAAGATAGAACTCGTGACTGTGGAGTTGAAATAGATTAATACTAAAATAACCAACTGCACCATCGACCCTCGACATCAAGATGATTCTTAATCCTATCCTATAAGTTAAATACCATCAAACCTTATGTTCATATTTGTCGAAGAAAAAGCTTGCCATATTTGAGGCACTTGTCATCAATTTGAATCAACATCCACATAAATAAAATTATGAATGTTCTTAGATTTATTAGTAAGAATGTTTCACGTGGATTCATATTCAAAATAAATAATATGGTAAAATATGATCTTAGTCTATAACTTTGTCACTCGTTTTATTTTGATCCAAACGTTAAAAATTTAATTCTAGTCTTTGTACTCTAAAAATAAAAGAAAAAGTGTTTCTTTTGAAGTTAATATCATTCAGAATTGGTTGAATTTTTTTAATACTTTTAAAAAAATCATTGATAAAATGTGACCATATTTTTAAAATTTAGAGAAAGATGATAATTTGTTTTACGAAAAAAAATATATAAAAATATTTAGAAGGACCAATTTTAAGTTTTAAGGACCAAAACGAAACAAACCTTAAAGTTTAACTATAAAAATTAAATTATACTAAAATAAAATAAATGTCAAAATTTAAAAACAAAAATTAGAATTTTGAAAGTTCGTGGACGAAAATAGTTTAAATCTCAAATTTCCAAAACTGAAATTAAACTTTTGAAAGTTCATAGATCAAAATAAAAGAAATGTAAAAGTTTAAAAACTAAAATGATACATTAACCTAAACAATATAGTATGATTGTAGAGATATATTTAAATTTGTGTATAGATTAAAACAAAATGGAGTAATTATTTTTTACCTCATTGCTGTAGCCAATGAAGCTAGGTAATTCTTGTGGTATTTGACTCGTTTGGTGTCATTTACTATGTCCTCAACTTTGTTACCATCACCTGGTGGGGCAGAGTATCCTGGTAAAAATTCATTTCAATAATCTTAGAAAAAACATTGGCCTTAATTAAGAGAGCAATTTGAGTGCATCCCGGGTAGCACTCCCACTGTGATACCACCTATGTGGCATATTTGGTGTCACACATTTCATCTCTCTTTTTTTTGCTTTATATTTATTATAAAAAAAAGTTAAAAGTAAAAAGAAGATGTGTGACTCTAAATGAAAGGTATCACGGTGGGGGTGCTACCCAGGGTGCACCCAAATTGCTCTCCTTAATTAATTATATAATAGTTCAAATTTGATTCCACAAACACAATTAATTAAATTAGTTATAGAAACTTACCATTTTCAGTGACGATGATAGGCTTGTTTGGATACCTTTCTTTAATATAGTTAATGATTTTTTCTAAGCCTCTTGGAACAACAAAAAATCTCTCAACTCCTGTCTGTCACATAAAAATATAAATGAAAAAGATAATGATAGAGATGATTTCTTTCTAAACAATTTATTTATGTTTGATCAAAGCTATAATTAGAACATTAACTTTTTTTTTTCTTTTTAAAGTGGGATTCAATCCTCTAATTTGGTTTGAAGATAAAATTCTATATTATTTAATATGATGATAAAATTTATTAAATTTAAATGAATATTTAATTCACAAATTTGAATCTAATTCAAAATTTGAGAAACTGTACGTTAAAGGAGCATGTTGAGGATTTTCATTTCGTCCCTATTAGAAATTAGTTGATTCCGAGACAAAACTCTATGTTGGGTAAGGGTGTACATGGTCCGAATTGAGTTGAATTAGATGACATTCTTTATTGGTCAATTTGTTCAATTCTATGTATTAGAACAATCCAACTCATATATTTTGGATTAGATTCTCGCAAATGCCACTCTTTATAACTTATTTTTCTTTGTAAGCTTTATTTTTTGAAGTCAAAATACAATTTCTTTCTAAAATTTAATTCATAGCTTAAAATATGTAAAAAGTAAAAAGTAAAATAATATATAATATAAGTTAAATCTATCTTACTAGTGTATGTTAACATATTATATATATATCGTTCTAAAAAAAATAATAATAATTACATATAATACTATTCTTAATTAAGTTGAATTCGCTTGAACAATTTAAAAAGTGGCCAACACAAAAACTGACCAAACCCAATGAAAATCCTAAAAATTATAATCCCAACTCATAACTAAAAAAAAAAACCCTTAGTTACAACTCAACTCAACCTTTGTGGTTTAGATAGTTTGGTTATTCAAGTTGTCTGTTTTTATGTACTCCCCTAATATTGAAATACAAACAAAGTAATCTCACATTATTTAGACAATCATCTCCATTGACGGATGTCGTATCAATGCAAAACTATAATGATCGATAAGAGGGGAAAGAGAGCATACCGGATCGCCAATCGAAACGCCATTTCGGTAGCCAGTGGTGTCGAGAAATCCTTTGATGGGGCGATCTCCCCCGTTGGAACATGCAGAATGGAAACAATCTTGCGTATAAAGTGTGGTGTAGTGGTTCACACAAATGTAATCTAAGCTTTGCTTTAGAATGTTTTTGTCCCCTTCCGAGAAACTTGGAAGTGCATTTCCTAAAATTTCTCGCATTTCTTTTGGGTAATCTCCGTATATGATAGGATCATACACCCTGTTCATTGAACAAAAATAAAATAATAATAATAAATATTTAAAAGTTTATATATATATCCAAATAAATTAACAAACATTAGAGTAATATGAATTGTAATGAACCAAATTCGTTTCTATTAATTTTGTTTAATGAATTTTAATGGGGAACATTAAAAATTTGCTGCCAAATAATTAGATAAAGGCTGAGTGCTTTAAGTTTTTGTTTATATTATTTTAAATTGAGCTCAAAATTGGTCTCTATAATAATTTGTAATTATTAATATTAATTTTAAAATTATCAGTAATTTAATACAAACAAAAATGTTCATGTATTTCTAAAATTTGTTGACTAAGAGAGTTTTTTTTTTTTTTGTTTTAAAAAGAAATATTTACAAAACAGAAATGATTTCGATAACTCATTTTAATAATTTAAAAAAGAAAATTGAACTTATTGAATGCAATAAGTTCACTGTGAATATTTTCGTCTATTAATAGGAATTCATCCACTTTTTTTATTTTTTTTCTTCAAAATTATGCTATTCATACCATTTTTTATTAGGGAATTTGCATGTATATTACAATAAGATAAAAAAATTGAGTAAATAGCAACTTTTTGAAAATATTTGCAAATATAGCAAAATCAGATTGATAGACTCCATCAATCGTGTCTGATAGCGTCTATCAGAAACTTAAACTCCATCAATAGTGTCTGATAGACTCCATCAATAATGTCTGATAGACTTCATCAATAATGTTTGATAGAATTTATAAAAAAAAAGTTGCTATATTTGCAATATTTTTTAAAAATTACTATAATTCTAATGCGGAGTAAGAAATTTACTATACAATACAAATTCTCTTTTTATTATTATAGAGGAAAAATTCGTTAATTAATATATAAATGAAAAAATATAAGAGAGAAAAACTGACCAGGCAAAGTTGAAAATGAAGGCTCTGTCTACAGCCTGTGTGTCGAGTTCATTGTCTGTTAGCGGTTCATACATGTGTCCAAATACCACAATTCCTATGGATCCACCTTGTTTTCCCTACAAATAAAACAAAATTTAATTCTTTTTTTCTTAAGCCAAGAAAATTATTAATAATAATAAGAAGAAAAATATTTACATCATTAATATAAAAATAATGTCACTGGAATCTATTTTTATTTATTTTATTTTTTTATCTTTTAAATTTAAAATTAAATAGATTGGGGTCAATACTGAAGCACATACGTGTACATTATATTGTATATTATGTCCGGTCGAATAATAAATAATAATTACTTGAAAACGAGTGCGGTATAGGCGAACGGCCTTGGCATGAGCGAGCAACATGTTGTGCACGACAATGAGAGGCTCGACGTCGGCGTTGCCGGCCGAGCAATTTCCAAAGGGTGGCGAGCAGTGAGCCGGAGGGTACACTCCCCTTGTATAAGCCATCAACGTTACCAAATTTGGCTCGTTTATAGTTATCCAATGCTTCACTTTTTCTCCAAATTCTTCGAAACATATTTTTGCAAAGTACACAAAATCTTCCCTACAATCATTATTTTCTTTTAAAAGATTATGAAGTTGCATCCCATACCTCAATAATTATTGTTGAAATAAAATAATAATAGTAATAATAATAAAAAAAAAAAGTTTACGGCTTGATTTAAAAAAAAACAAAAATTAAAAAAAAACAAACTATAATCAAATATGGTTTTAGTTATGGGATTTAGTCCCTACTGTGAAAAAAGAAAAAGAAAAACCCAAAAAAATTCAAACATATAATCTCATGTTATTAAGTTGTACGTGACCGTAAGGGTCAGTGACACAATAGTTTCATTGTTTGATTGTAAACCAGTTCAACACCAACATCACGGGTTCGAATCTTAGAAGAATCGGTATTTGTAATTCTACTCCCCCAATTTGTACTAAAAAAAAAGTCGCACGTGACTAAAACTAAGTTTCTTTTGGTGGTACTAAACATGTTTATAAATTATAGAAGATCAAGTTTCTTTCACGGTAAGAAATAACTTGTTACGAACTTAAAAAATATTAGTATTCTTCTAATATTTGTGATTATTCAGAGTAGTTTGCGTACACCTCGATTAATGTCACGAGACATACTACCTGATCCTACAATATTTAGATGTTAAAAAAATTAGTAAGAAATCAATTCCTAAATAGGTGATCACCATAGATGAAATGTACTATCCTAATTAACCACTTGAGCCGCTCTACGAATTTAAAAATTATATGACTAAATGGTTAAAAGATAGATAAGGGGAGAGAAATTACTGCATTTGAGAGCTCATCCAACTGCCATATCTTTTGTCCAGTTCAGCAGGAAGGTCGTGATGGTGAATTGTCACAAATGGCTCTATCCCTGCAGCCCCCATTCATCACTTACCTTGAATACTTTTCTAATTTGTTGCAAATATTTATTTTATTCAGCAACATTTTTTCTATACATTTATTCGACGACATTTAAGTGGATTTAAACCGAAATTATATATGTATTAGCTTAATTAACAATGATTAGTAGAAGTTCCCAAAAAAAGAAAAAAAAAACCGATGATTAGTAGAACACTTATATAGATTAGTTAATTCATTTCAACTAATAGCTGAATTAGTTGGAGTTGTTAACTGGCTGTGTATTAATTAAGTAATAGGTTAATAAATAAAAAAAGGTGGACTTTTACTTTTTGACCACTTAAGGCCATTTTGGGGAGAGGATTTATAGGGGTATGAATGTAAAGAGTCCATCCATTCATTTGGTCTACGCTTCCACAAATCCGTTTAACTCTGTCCATGTGCACACATATTTAATTATTTTTAATATTATTTATTTTTTAATTTTTTGTTTATATTTTTTTAGTTTGGAATTTATTTTCCTTCCTTATTATACATTTAATTTCCATTCATGGTGCCAAAAGTAGCATAGCTCTACTAGCATTTGTACGACCTAATAACCATGAGGTTACAAGTTCGAATCTCTCATCTCCCAATATTACTTTATCAACTCCCAATATTACTTTATCAAAAAAAAAAAGAAAAATTCATTTACGGTAAAAGAACTATTTTTGTAATATCTTAAAACATATGTTTTTCAATAACGTTTAAAAAGATCCCTAATGTTTAAACGTCATTTTTATTTGTCATTAACCTTTTTTGGACTTTTCAATTTTACTCTTTAATATGTTATAAGAAAACTTAGGTCATGAGTCAAATTCAAAAATAATTTCAAATATGAATTTTAAAAATTCAACAACAATATCTTGTTGTTCTTTAATCCAACAAAAAAAAAAAAACGATATATCACCAAAATTGAGTCACTTAAATAGATTTAATGTCAATATATCACCAAAATTGCTCATTTTTTAAAATATGACATACATGTTAGTTTTTTTTTTTTTTTTTTTATGCAACAACAAATAGTTGATTACATTAGTTTTGTTGTTGTTAGAATCTCACAAATATCCCACATTGAAAGGTGGGAGAGTCCAACATCAATATAAAAGAGATATGAGTTACTCCCCTCATGCTCAATTGGTTTTGAGGTGGAACTTCATATCCTCACATGGTATCAGAGCCCATAAAGCACAAACGGGTAATCGGTCCAATAAAATGAAATTGAGATTCGATTCAAGATTGGTGAACCCAAAAGAGACACTATCTTGAGAGGGTATGTTAGGATCTCACAATAGAACCTCATATTCTCACAGTTGTTACTCTAAGTTAACAAATATAAGGAGATTTAATAAACTTTAATTACAAATAAAACGATATCAGAACTTGTAAAATTACATAAATCTAGATTGTAACAAAAAAATATATTTAAAAAAAAAGATGA
This sequence comes from Sicyos baderoa, assembly GCA_037832685.1. Taxonomy (NCBI): domain Eukaryota; kingdom Viridiplantae; phylum Streptophyta; class Magnoliopsida; order Cucurbitales; family Cucurbitaceae; genus Sicyos; species Sicyos baderoa. The sequence goes on from JBBMEF010057247.1 coordinate 11,651, forward strand.
GTAACAAAAGGAAACGAGAGAGATACCTCTTAGCAACAAATGGTCAATGATTTTGTTGTAGAAAGTGACTCCTCTTCTGTTGACTTTTCCAAATCTTCCCTCTAATCATACAAATATTTTAAAACACAATTATTAGAATTCTCTTTTAAAAAAATCCTATCATATCCACAAGAGAATTTGTGCTGTATAGCAATTTTCCTACCCTCCATTAGAATTATAACAACTTTTTAAAAATATTGCAAATATAACAACTTTTTTATGATAGATTCTATCAAACACTATTGATGGAGTCTATCAGACGTTATTGATGGAGTCTATTAGATATTATTGATGGAGTACATTATTGATGGAGTCTATCAGTCACTATTGATGGAGTCT
>JBBMEF010057278.1:0-12025 GCA_037832685.1 Sicyos baderoa
CTTTGTGTATGTTATCTACTAATTTAGCCAATTTAGTGTTTGTTTTAGTTCATTCACACTTGGTTAAACCCAACAGATCGTATATAGACAGAAGACCCAACTTGGAAGGTAGAGGTTTAGTAAACATGTCTGCTTATTTTAGGGTTAGATGCATACATCGGTTCTAATCGGAAGATCAAAAGAAAAAAAATCCAAACAATTTAGAAAAATGATACTTATTAATGGAATAAAACGAGACGAAGGTCAAGAATACTACTAAAACTTTTAAAAGTTAAATAAATCAAAATCATAATCGAGATTATCTTTCAAGTTAAAAGTTGAAATTAAAGGTTTCAAGATAAAAAAAAAATTGAAAGAAAATCATTTTTTATTTTGTTAGTACAAATAGGGATACTGACTCTATCAGGGATGCTGATATTGAACTGGTTTATAACCCAACAATGAAACCATTGTGCTTTACCCTTTCAGTAAAGGAAATGTTTTTTTAGAAATCAAAATTGATGGAAAGGAAAGATCAGAACCGAAATTACAACTACAAGGATGGAGAGAGAAATCATGGCACATGTGGCAGTTTTGTAGTGGACAAATAGAAAAAATAATATGCAAAAAAAATTAAAATACATCTAAGGCATTTTTGGCTTTGAAGGGATGGGTTGAGTTAGGTTGGTTTGAGAAATAAGTGAGAGTAAGTTTATGTTTGGTGGGAAGGAAAAAAAAGATGAGTGATAATAAAGTTATGTTTGATGTGAGAGTAAGAATGCGGTTACGCATGCGTGAATGCGTGCAAAGCGGATGTGCATTCACACATGCAAAAAGCGGATTCGCGTTCACCCGTTGACCGGGTGACGAGACCTTCGACTAACTAGTCACATGACAATCAGTGGTTAAGGTATATCGCAACAAAGTCATTGATTTCATGTATAGTAGATGAACTCCCCCATATACGATTGACATTTTTCTTGCAGATATAGAACTGTTAGCTATCATATGTATGTTAAACTTTCTATTTCTCCTTTCCATTTTATTTAATTTGTTATATAATTTTTTAGTGTTTCATATTTCTTCCTTATTTTCTTCTTAATTTGGTGTTTATGAAGTTATTAGCTTATCTTACTTTTTTTCTCCTCGACTTCATTCTTTTTATCACACATTTTTTTTAAAGTCTTAAGCCAGAAAATCTCATTGTCCAAGTTATAAAAACGTATAGATCCTTGCATTGCTATCAATTCAAATAAAGGAAAGGGATTCAAATTCTAACATCATTTTAACCTTGTAAATGCCCCGACTTTATACAAGGCCTTTTCATAATTTTCATTAATATTTTCGTGTTTCACAATTTCACTCTTTATTTTTATTCATTTTACTAGAACAGTGTTGTTTGTATTGGGTTTATCTTAATGACTGAGACTTCTGTAAGGTTATGGTATTAATTAAACGTTTCCTAGGTTTAGTTTGTAGTTTGTGTGTTGACGTTTTGGTTTTCTAGCATTTTAATTAGGTATCTCTCCTAAAAAAAAGAGATTAGATGATAATTATCTCAAATTAAATTTAAAAGAGGAAGACAATCAAAGTGTAATCAATGAAAAGACGGACACTTTATTAAAATCATTGATTAATAAGTTAATTGTGTGAGGATAAAAGTGTGGAAAAACAGCTTTATGGTTGCTACGGTATATTTTATGAAATGCTAATAAAAATACCAATATATGCAGATATATTTCTATTAAATATAGAGTTGATTTTGGTATTCAACTTTATTTTTCTGAATTCTTTGTTCTATATTCTTTTTTGTTTGTAATCTTTCATGTATATATATCAAAATGATATTTTTCTAGGCTTTCTTTAAAAATGAAGGCTCAACCTACATGTTACAGTTACATTATTATGTTTTTGTTTTATTTTTTGAAAGGGATACCGAGAAATTTTATTAATAAATGGGAAGAGAAGAAAAAAGAGGGGGACGTAAACATCTAAGTACGTTTTCCCTTACTTAATACTTATATCTAAGTTGTATTTTTAGAAATCAAACCAAAATTTAGAAACAAAAAAATATTTTTCAAAAATTTATTTTTGGTTTCCAAATTTGATTAGTATTCACAAACTTTTTTTTGAGAAATATGGATACATCAAATGAAAGATGAAACACGTTATAGTAAATTCGAGTAAAAATAAGTTTGAATTTAAAAAATAAAAAATAAAAAACCAAAAAATTATCAAACATGCTCAAGAAATTTGGATCTAGAACACCATTCAGCAGAACTTTTTAAAATGTTATCCCCGTTTGCCAGTTACACTATTATCTTCATCAGTTTGTGAATTTTGTATATTGTGAACAAATTTATGTAAACAATTATATTTGAGTGTTTCATAATATTAATAGATTACGAAATTTTAGTTATGAATGAAAATTGCAGTACTTGATTTGTGTGGGTTTATCCAAAAATCAATACTTGCAATAAATTCTAAGTTTAGTTTCTATGGTGAGTAGAAAATTAGAATTTAGTTTTCATAGTTTCTAAAATTAGAATTTAGTTTTTATGACTTTGAAAAAAATTAGAATTTAATTTATTTGGTTGGAGAAAGGTTAAAATCTATTTTTTATGGTTTTAAAAGTCGATTTAATCTATATAACTTGATAAAACTAAAAAATAGTCTTTGTCATTTCTAATAGTTACTAAATAAAGTATTTGAAAATTAATCATTCATGATGAAGTTTTGAGTTAAATTTGCCCATAATTACTAACAACAAAAAATATATTTTAGATTTTATAAAATTATAAAGATTAAATTCTTCTAGTTTATAAAATCATATAAACTAAATTCTAATTTTATAATATACCCTAAATTTTTATTTAAAAAAAATGTAATTAATTTAAATGGAATTTAAATAATGAAATTTATTTATTTTTAGCACAAAAAAATTAATTATATTTAGCCAAACAATGTTGAGAAAAAAACTATATTTATTTTACTGATAAAACCTTAAAAAATAAAACCTTAAAAAAAATACTATTAAATGTCATGCCTTTCGTGATGTGAGTTTTTAGTGTAAATTTTTATTTAGCTATCAACTATCGTATCAATTATTTATTGTTGTGAAACTATGACAATCTAAGGTCAATCTTAGTTTTTTTTTACTTATTTTGTTCAATGAGGAGGCTGTGGTTCGAAGCTCAATATTAGTTTTATTTTACTTATTTTGTTCCCACTTTTTATATATAGATTTAAAGTAAGATTACTTTTTGTTTATATTGTTCCCACGACCACCTTCATCATTACTAAATGGGTCCGTGACGCAATCATTTCATTATTTGGTTGTAAACTAGTTAAACATCAACGTTATGGATACAAACCCAACGCTACGAACCCGAAAACTGGTATTTATACTCTTCCCCAATATATACTCAAAAAAAAAAAAAAACCTTCATCTTTTTTCCTGCATCTCTTCTCAGTTTATTTTTATTTATTTTTTTTCTTTTTTTCTTTTCCGCGAAAGTTAACTAATATTTCTTAAAAGTATTTTCTTCAAAGAATTTACCATCTTTCATAATTAAAAATCAAATTTTTTATAATTCAAAATTAATTATTATCTTTTTTATATTATCAATATTCTTTTCAAAATTAGCTTTATATTTGGATGTACATTTTATATTTTTTGATTTATAATTTCATAATCAAAGATTTAACCAATATTTAGTCAAAGCTATATCAAAATTTGACTTATAAATATTGAAATAATTAGAGTTAATTTGGAATCCCACTTTTAACTTATAATTCTTCTTCACGCCTGCAAAAACGCAAAACCCACCCCTCCTTGTGTATTTTCCGTCGCCCACACCCTCACCCACAGACGCACGCGAATGCCGCCGCACGCCACCCTATCGCCGCCACGCAGACCGTGCCGCACGCACACCCAGGCCGCGCCGCACCCACCGCGCCACGCAGCCGCCGCCGCCGCCCACGCCCCTGTCGCATCGTCGCCGTTTCGCCCGATTGCCGGTGCCGATCCCGCCGCGAGTCCGTCGTCGCCACAGATCGTCCGGCTGGATTTGGGGATTTGATATTAAAACTTTGATTTTGTTCTTTTTTCATGTTTTTCAAATTGGAATCCAAATTGTTGTTGAACCGTGATTGTTGACCAGATTCCGATTCCGAATTCGAGCCGTTGCCTCCGTGTTTATTTGATCGGGCTGTCCAGACTCAAAGAGCAGGTAGTCTCTTCGCTCGGTTATATTTATAGTGGTTTAAGATGCTACTTTCTAACCCAAAAGCCATGTTATAGGTTCCGAAGGTCAGAGAATTAGGAGGAACGATCTGAGCTCGGAATTGTGGACATTGTTTTCACCCCAGGTAAGGATAGTGGCATTAAAAGTTTTGCATTGCTTCATTAGTATGAATTAAGGAGTGAAATACTCATCTTATTGGTTTATAATAACGCTATCACTAATATGTTTTTATGGAGGGTTTTTTACCCATCTTATTAGTAAGGGTGAAACTCATAAAATATAATCATTTGTAATACTGTCATATCATGCTATAATTTTACTGGGAAGTATGTGTGTGGAATTGATCTGTATGGTGATTACGCCGTAGGTGAAATTCACAAAACTTTATAGGATCTACCGTTATGAATGTCATTATCTACGAGGGGTTTTGTGTCCAATATTTATGAGGAGTTTTGTGTCCAACGTATATTAAAGGGGTTTCGTAGGCATGGTTGTTATTTATCCGAAGGGTTTCGTATTTAATGCTATTATTTGTATGAGGGATTTCGTATCCAACATATTTTGGAGAATGGTTTTCTTCTAGTGTTGATTTCGGAATGAAATCAGTTCCAAATTCTCTGTTAAGATTCAAATCATCATTATAAAATGATGTTCGTCTCTCATTCACTTTCTCTCTCCTCTATTCCATGCCTCTTCTTACCCAATCAATGTTCTGAGTTTCTCTTATTAATTGATATTCCTTTTCTTTTTAGCTACTCCAAAATTTTCCATCTCTCTTGTGGTTTTCCATGGTTTCATTCCAAAATCAATATATAAAACAAGAAAGCACACAAATTTCATAGTTGCAACTTCCACAATTTGAAGACCTTGGAAGGTGAGTTATCGTACCATAGCATATATATATATATAGATAATATATATAGATGTGATACCATTATTTCTTGCCAAATAACGTTTAATGTTTGGTCTTAAAAAAAAAAAAAAACTTTTAGACTTTGTTTGGCTTGCGGGTTGGGATCTACATTCCCTGAAATTCAAGAAATCTTGATTACGGTGTTTGGTTTGTTATATTGATAACTTAAAATATAAAGAATATTGATTCGAATCCCTGGATTCCAAATCTCTGGAATCAAATTCCTCAGAATCCTTATATTTACCAAATAGCTGATTTCAAACCATCGGATTCCAAACGTAAACCAAACACAAGCCTTACTTTTTTTCTTTCAAAAAACTTTTAGTATTTGGGCACAATAAAGAAATAAAAAGCTCCAGCAGACAAAAGTACTTGACAGAAAAGGGATTTTATGGAACTTACCAAAAACAGCTTCCAAGTCCTTCAAACTTCCTCCCTCAAATTTTGTTCTCTCTTGCTCGAATGGATCGTTCCCTCCCTCACGCATCTTTCTTTTGATCACGATTATCCCAACCAATTTCAATTACGACTTTTTTTTTTTTTTTTTTTTTTTTAAATTCAATCATGGACTCTTAAGAAGGTCAACTCCTTCATTTACGCAATTTTATATCTATTAAATTTAATTTTATATCTCGTCTACTCCTTCATTTATGCAATTTGGTTTCACCATCATTATTAATTACTTAGCCCGTGATCTATATTTGTAGTTTGAGATTAAAATTCTTACACACCTAATTCATAATGTGTATCACAATATTTTACCACATTTCTGATAAGAAATTCAAGAATTCAAGCAAAAAAAAAAAATCACTTTGATATATATATATATATATATAGCTTTTCATTACAGACTAAAAAAATTCTGAGCAACAGGCCACACATCATAACGTTTTCAGAGAATTACATTATTGCCATTCAAAAAATTCATTAAGACAGGCTCCAAAGATGTTGGTGCAGAGGATGGCAGAAGTACGAGGAAAAAAGCTTTGGAGATCACAAAACTTTCAATTATGAGAGGTACGTACATGGCTAGAGAGAACAACTATTTTTTTTTCTATATTACAAAGAAACTTAATTTCCCTTTTTCTATACCCACATATATTCTACCATAAATCAAAATATTTTTTTTCTTTCAAAATTATGAAAGATGATACGTAAAAAAATTAATAGAGAAATCAGGAGACATACCACACTTTTCCCAAGATTTTGCACCCTTCCTATAAATTTATAACATTGCACAATCATTTATTACAACTTTGGCCAAAGTGTAGTTTAACTTGATGTTTAAAAAAACATGCATGTGGAACCTAATAACGTTTTTTTTATCCGTGACATTGTCTGGACCAGCTGACCCTACAACATTTGAATGCGAGGAAAACTCGTAGGAAATTAATTCTTAGGTAGGTGGCTATCATGGGGATTGAACTCATCACTTTATGCACTTTAAGACCTCTTTGACCAATTGAACCATCTCATGATGGCTTAGTGATGATGGGTTGGTTCAACCGAGATGATGTATGACTTTATAACTAATAATATTATGAGTTTGAATCTTCATTTATTTGTACAAAAAAAATATTATTATTATTTGTTGAATTGAACATTTAGGAGGGAGAGATTAAAACTCATTATTTCTTTTTTATTAGTCATACATCATATCAGTTAAGCTAGAAACTCAATATTTTGAATTTAGACACTCCTAGGCTAGCAGAGCGAAGTTAAATGCGAGATAAAAGTAATGAACAAAAATATGAGATAAATGGCGAAGGTTATAATTTGAAAGTGATAAGAATAGGGAATGGCAATGAGCAAAAAGAAGGCAGTGGCAAACCAAAACCCACCAAAACAGTAGAGAATTTGAGAAACCCTTTGGTGGTTAATGAATTTGGCTAAGGCTGTGAAAGCAAAGCAGCTCATTAACGCAACCGAAAGAAAATGAAACATTATGGACAACTTAGTTTCGATTTGGACAGACACAGTGGCTATGGCAATGGCTGAGCCTACGCAAAATGTAACCATCATTTTTTCCCATTCTATTAACCTCTCTGCGGCCGTGGCTAACCGCTGCCGCTCCTCGTGGCGAGTTTCAGCTTCTAAGTCGCCAGTGGCCGGTTCGGACATTGAACTAATAATCCATGTGGTTGTTCTTGAGAGAGTCTTAAGAAAGAAAGTTTTGGTGGCACTTATGATTCTTCTCATTTTTCTTTTTTCCTGGCCCCAGCAATCTTTCTTCACTAAATTTCAATCGACAATGTTAGGTTTTATAAGGACTAATGAGCAAGTTTTGTTTTTTTAATTCAAGTTCACCGTCATCAAAATCCCGGGTTTCATCTTATAGACGCGCTTCTATTATAAAATCCCGACTTTCATATTATAGGCGTGCTTTTATGCGTCATGCGTGTGTATATAGAGAGAGGAACTAAAATCCTCAAATATGACAATATCAATATATTAGAATAAATTAATCATGTGGTCAGATACCGAACTACGAACACAAAATCAAAGCAAGGATTAAATGGCCTAATTTACAAAATCCTAACGAATATTGTGAGAATGGAACTTGTTGGAATAAATATCATTAAAATATTCTATATGATGGGTAGATATTTGAATATTATATATTCTATTGAATTTGTTAGAATTTTCATTAGATATTATTTAGTATTTGTTAGAAGATCATTTGATTATGTTTGAAAAAAAAAAAAGATCATTTGATATTTGATATGCTATATACATTCGTAAAAAGTTTTTTAAAGATAAATTGTACTGTATAGTTCAATTTTACAAAATAATTATAGATCTAACAAAATTTAAAAATATTTAGCATTTATAGTCAAATATACCATATAAATAATACTCATCATATCTATATGTATTAGTTATTTAGTATAAAAAGTATTATTTTATATCGTATATTTGATTCTGGTTGTTAATTTTTTTTAAATTTGATTAGTGTTGTAAATATTTTATCAATTTGGTCTATTTATATAAGAACCTTTTTTAAAATTTAAAAGGTTTGGGCATTCCATTTAGTTGTTTCCATTGACCACATTTTAAATTTAAAAGGTTTGAGCATTCCATTTAGTTGTTTCCATTGACCACATGCTTACTATTTCATAGGATTTCACAATTGTCTTTCATTAGGCAATTACAGAGTCCAACCAACATTTTTTTGTACGTTTTTATTTTTTATGGATAGCCATTGTTATTTTTTTTCCCTTTCTATTATTGTTACTTTCAATATATAAACTATATTATAAAAGAAACGACAAATATGCAAGCAATTTATTCGTCATGATACAACGTAATGATGTTGTTAAAAATGGTATGAACGGAGATCGATGATTTGATATTTAATTAACATAATCCAACTCGTTATCGAGTGGGATATACATTTTTTCTTTTCTTTTTTTCTTTTTTTACTTTTTTTTATTCAGTATCGAGTTGGATAGGTGTACGAACAACTTAATAGATCTGTAAAAATATAGATTGCTTTAAAAAAATATCTATTACATATTTTAGATTGGAGGAAGTACAATTTTTAGATGGGACCAGGGTTAGACCCATCCGCCATACCTAAATAAATAAATAAAACATAACAAAAAAACTAAACTATTTTAATTTAGCTCATAATTAAATATAGCATAATGTTGGATGATTTTTTTTTGTCATAAACATACTAATGTCACTTAGCTAGCTATTAATCCTAGTAGATTTATAAACCATTCTAATATAGGGTGGTTGTAACAATTTCACACTTAAATATTTTAGAGATTTTGCACTCTATAGCAAATTTTTTACTCTACATTAGAATTATAGCAACTTTTTAAAAATATTGCAAATATAGCAACTTTTTTTTTTATAGACTCTATCAAACACTATTGATAGAGTCTATCAGACACTATTGATGAAGTCTATCAGACGCTATTGATAGAGTCTATCAGACATTATTGATGGAGTCTATTGATGGAGTCTATAAATTTGATTTTGCTATATTTGCAAATATTTTCATTATTTTGCTATTTATGTAATTTTTTTGCCTTATTGTAATATACATGCAAATTTCCCAATATTTTAATGTTAAAAAAATAAACCCTCAAACTATCAAAAGTTAAAATTAGACTTCTATATATGATTTATGTGATCAGTGATTACCACTTGACTTTAGTTTTTGTAACACCCCGACCCATCGCTAGCCAAGATATTATCCGCTTTGTCCCACTGGCCTCACGGGTTTGTTTCGCCCCCTATGGGAAAAACGCGTATTGCTAGGGAAAGATGTCCACGCCCCTTATAAGGAGTGCTTCGTTCCCCTTTCCAACTGATGTGGGATTCTCCTATGGGTTTCCCAGTGGGCCAAAGCGGATAATATCTTGGCTAGCGATGGGTCGGGGTGTTACAGATGGTATCAGAGTCAGGCATCGGGTCGGTGTGCCAGGTCCATCGGGATGCTGGACCTCTAAGGGGGGGTGGAAACCCATATGGGAATCCTACATCGGTAGGAAAGGGGAACGAAGCACTCCTTATAAAGGGTGTTGACACCTTTCCCTAGCAAGACGCGTTTTTCCCATAAGGGGCGAAGCAAATCCGTAAGGCCAGTAGGCCAAAGCGGATAATATCTTGGCTAGCGATGGGTCGAAGTGTTATAGTTTTTGTTTGTAAATTATTTTAGCATACAACTTTTCGATAGGGTAAGAACTCATAATCTCTTCACTTAAGTATATTTTCATATTATTTTCAATTTCTATTTTTATGCTAATTAAGCTATGTTTTTGTTGGTTTTTAATTAAAAAATTAATTCCACAAACACTATTTCCCCAAATATTAAAAATCAATGAAGTTGGAATTAAATTGATATTAACTCGTTTGAAATGAGATTATAAAGCCTCATTTTTTTTTTGTATATAATAATTTTATAAATATGATTAACACACATTTATTATGTAACTAGAACAAAAGTTTAAGAGGAATGGGTACAAGTGTGAATTGGTGTCGTGATAACTACAAGAAAACCGTACTCTTAAGCATTTTTCAAAGGCCACTCAACCAGGTTTCAAAGGCCAAACCGGTTGACCCAAACACGTTTCAAAGGCCAAGCCGGTTGACCCAAACACATTTCAAAAGCCAACCCCTTCATATATAAAAAACATATAGTTACTATATATTAAAAGGTAATCATTTGTTTAAGGAATTATACCATCCTTAATACCGAGGAGTGCAACAAAAAACTATATGATTTAAATCAATTTATGAATTTTCAAACTTTGTCCTATTTTTTGTATAAATTTTTAAATGTTGACTGTCTTCCTTTTTTTTCTTTATTTTTTAATGCTTTATAATTTCAGGAGGTGATTGATACTTGGATCAAAATTTTATAAACAAAAGCATATGATAAATAGAGAGTTTGTGAAGATATTGTGAAGATATGATATATTTGAGATTATATTAAATATCTTTGTTCTAGAATATTCCTCAAAAAGAAGATTTTGTATTATTTGTATTATTTATATTTGTGTGCTCTTCCTATATAGAGGGCACTGCATTGTATAATTATTCATTGTGAATTAAAGTGAAAATCCCTTTTTATTCCATATTTCTCTTGGTATCAGAGCAGCCTCATGGCCAACGCCTACTCAAACCCTAGGTTTAGTACTCCACCATTAAATCAACTTCTTTCCCATCTCACCACCATAAAATTGGATCGATCCAATTTTTTGTTATGGCAAAACCTAGCCCTTCCCATATTGAGAGCCTATAAATTATTAGGTCATTTGAGTGGAGAGGACCAATGTCCTCCCAAAATTATTCCCACAGTCGTAGGTCAAGTTGGACCCACAGCCGCAGGTGGTCGTGTAGCAGAAGCAACTGCTTCACCGGAGACAAGTGGCGTCTCCTCAGCAGTACGAGAAGACAGCGTGTCAGCGGCTGCAGGCGGCGTGTCGGGAGCAGCTGCCTTGGGAGTGGACGCGTCAGGCGGCAGTGCAGGCGCCGCTGGAGGACGTGCAGCGGCAGGCGATGTGTCAGCAAGTGATTTGGGCGCGTCTGGCGGCGCCGCAGGGGCTGGCGTGTCAGCGACTGGATTGGGCGCTGCAGGGGCTGACTTTCGGTCTGACGCGCCGTCAGGTTTGCTGACGCAGCAGGGGCATGTGGGCCCCACAGCAGGTCAATTTTCCAGTTTTAATTATTTTCCTCCAAATAATTTTGCAAATCAAAGTGCTTTTCCAGCCATGTCTAGTCCTATGTATGATGGGGTCATTAGTCAAATTTTCCCAATCTTTTTATGATGCACATGATGCATGGATAGCTGCAGACCAACTGTTGTTAGGTTGGTTATATAATTCTATGACTCACGATGTTGCTACCCAAGTAATGGGGTGCAAAACCGCCAACGAACTCTGGACTGCCATACAAGCTCTTTATGGTGCCCAGTCTCGAGCTGAAGAGGACTATCTCCGCCAAGAATTTCAACAGTGTAGAAAATGCTCTAAGAAAATGGTGGAATACCTGAAGATCATGAAGTCGCATGCAGACAATCTGGAACTTGCCGGCAGTCCAATTCCTGTTCGGTCTCTGATCTCCCAAGTACTGTTGGGACTAGATGAAGAATACAACGTTGTGGTAGCAAATGCACAGGGAAGGTCTGATCTTACCTGGTACGGATTGCAAACTGAACTCCTAATGTTTGAAAGAAGAATTGAGCATCAAAACTTTCACAAAACAACCTCGTTCAATAAGTCAGCATCAGCCAACATAGCAAATATGTTGGAAAGATGCACTCTCAGCCATTTTCTTTATCTGATTCTCATGCCTGTAGTATGTTTGACTTAGTGCATACTGATCTTTGGGGACCAGCTCCAGTTGCGTCCTCTGATGGGTATAGGTATTA
>JBBMEF010057289.1:0-12025 GCA_037832685.1 Sicyos baderoa
ATGAGAATACTAACCAACTTTTAGAAACAAAAACAAACTTTTGAAAGCTACTTTTTTTTGTTTTTAAAAGTTGGTTAATGTTCTCCTACTTTATTTAGAAAAGATGGATATAGATAGGTATGGTGGAATACATTGTAGAAAATTTAGGTGAGAATTGGCTTAATTTTCAAAAATCAAAAACAAAAAACCAAATGGTTATCAAACGGGGCCTAAAGGCTAACCATTTGATTTTTTGTTTTTTGTTTTTGAAATTTAAGTCTATCCTCACCCAAACTTCCTATGATGTATTCCACACTACCTACAATATATTTATCTTTCCTTAGGAAAGTAGGAGAATACTAACCAACTTTAAAAAAAAAAAAAAAAAAAAAAAATAGCTTTCAAAAGTTTGTTTTTGTTTTTAAAAGTTAGTTAGTATTCTCTTACTTTCTTAATGAAAGATGGATATATGGTAAGAAAGGTGGAATACATTGTAAGAAATTTGAGTGAGAATAGGCTTAAATTTCAAAAACAAAAAACCAAATGGTTATATCAAACGGGGCCTTAGTTTTTGTCTAATTTTTTTTTTTTAATAATAAGTGTAAAATTAAACTAAAAATACACGCAATGATTAAAGGTGAACATTAAATTATCGTGGTTCAATTGGTCAAAAAGGATTTTGAAATCTATAAGGTGATAATTTTAATCCATAGTAGTCAATGTTCAACATCATGGTGACAGGTTCGTACTATATAGGATTTGTTGGTCCTCCTCCCACATTGCACTAAAAAAAATGTAATTTTCTCTATTTTTTTAACCTAACCTCATGCATTTAAATTTGAGGAGAATTTGGATTCATCCTGGTAGCACCATCACCACGATATCACTCATTTAGAGCCATACATCTTCTTTTTTTCTTTTAACTTTTATTTTAATAAATATAAAATAAAAAAAGAGATGAGATGTGTGACATCAAATGTGCCACATGAATGAAATTGCGGTGGGTATATTACCCGAGATGCGCCCAAATTCCTCTCTTTAAATTTAAACCAAAACCACATTTGATACAAACTCTATTATAGTGTGGAAAGGAAATTTATTTAAAAAAAGGAGGATAAAATATGAACTAGAAGACAGTTATGTAAGGTCTTAAGAACCCTCTCTGATGTCTTTTCACCACTGTAGTTGTATCAAAATTTAGCATTTTTTCTTTTATTATTTTTTTTTTAGTACATATCGAGGGAAATGGGACAAATATCAATTCTCGAGATCGAACAAGATTAAGAGAAGTACATGAGTGAACCGTAACCACATTTGAATAAATGAACTGTAACCACATCTGAACGAGAGATCTTCCTAATATACAAGTCAATAGTTAATCCATATACCAACAAGGTATACCCATTTTGGTGGTTCAATCATAAAAACTTTTAAATGTAAAATACTTATCAAAGTTGAGAGAGAGACCGAATTTAGATTCCAAATCTAATATGATTCTTGAGCTTGAAAAAGTTATAATTTAGTTTTTGATACAACTCCATCAAAATAACATCAATAATATCTTTCTAATCTCAAAAAAAAATAAAAAGGTAATATTGAGACTCAAGTTATTATACACGAAATTGAGGAATGATTTAGACTTACCGAACCAAAAGGTATAATTGGGCTAACTATTGTTTGTCATGCACTATAGTTAGTCGTCGGCGGCGGTGAGTAAGGGTTCTAGTGATCAGCAGGGGTGGTTTCGGTGAGAATGGAGATTTCTGTACTGTATGGAAAGGGAAAATGAAATAAAAAGGAGCGGATTTTAGAATAGAACTATTAATGGCGGGTATTGTCTGTCATTAATAGTTATTTATTGCGTGCGTTAAAAATCGCCATTAATTCTCTGTGTTTTTTAAACCCAAATTTCAAGACTGTCATTGATTCTCGATTTTCTACTAGTGAAATTTATAGAAAATTAATTCCTAAGTAGGTGGCCACCCTGGATTGAACCCATCACCTTGAGCACTCTCAGACTCTCTTTAATTAATTGAGTCATGATAGTTAGCAAAAGGAAAATTAAAATTTAGAAGTCGGAATAGTTGAGAGACATTTCTATTTGGACATATGTGAGTACTTAGAGTGGTGTAGCCTACGAGGATAGAAGGAGAATTCTCTCCAAGAACGGATCCAATAATGTGAATCAAAAGTTAAGAATACAAGGACCAATCCTATTTATAGAGAATTGGAAATAAACTAATCAATAATTGACAGAACAAACTAATTCTAACTAACACCGAAAGGGGTTGGTGGCGTGTTGATATCATTGTTTGGTAATAATTCAGTTCAACACCACAATCACAAGTTCGATCCTACAAATCAGTATTTAACTCTCATTTATTTGAGAACAATAGTATCATCTACGTAGGATTCATGACCACTCTTCCCACATCTATAACAAGCAACACTATTGGCCGCCCGTTGTGGGACTTTCCACAAGTACTACACCCTAATTTCTCTCTAACCATGCTTGATGCATAACCTCGTTGATGTTCTCGCACCATCCACTGTGGCATCTAATTCATGGGTTTTGTTTTCCTTTTTCGGTTCATATCAGAACTTATACTTGTCATCGGTAAACCTGTTATATGGTATCACTCGTAGGGGTGTACAAAAATCTCGGCAACCCGAACAACCCGGACTACCCAACCTAAATGGTAAGGATTGGGTTGGTTGACAAATTTTTGGCTCGTTCAACTCAACCCAGATTAAGAATATTATATATAATATGTATATATATGTAAGATAAATTAATAAGATAGATTATTAGCATACTTTGTAAGTGTTCTAAAAAAACAATATGAACTAATAAGATTGGTAATATGTTGAAATATAGTATTATACCTTTTTTTTAAACATATTGTAGGTCTATGGATTGAATCTTAGATAGAAAAAATGAGGATAACATAATTCGAGAACCCAATTCAACCCAACCCAAAAATTTAGAGTTGAGTTGGGTTGGGTTACACGTATGCATAAGGTTAGACGGGTTGGCAAATTGACCAATCCAAAAGGTTGGGTTGGTCCAAAAAAACCATTCAACCCTATCCAACCCGAACCATGTACACCCTTAATCACTCGAGGCTATTCCGACTGTTGCAGAATAGTCTAGTGGTGCCATAGCCGCCACCACTCCCTGAATCTCAACTCTCAGCCCTAAAATAAACTTGTCAATCTTTCTCGCGCCAGTGTCAATTAGTTCCAGGTAGAACCGTCCTAATTCGGTGAACTCCAATTCATATTCCTCCAATGTTCCTTTCTCCCTGCTGCAGATGGAACAATTCTACTTGCTTTTTATATCGGAGTATCGGTAGATAAGATTTACGTGATTTGCTAACATTATGTTCAGCTACGTTCATGCAAAGGAAAATAACCCATTTTATTAAGGAGATAGAACACAAATGTTTTGTCAAAGGAAACTACTATTTTAAGAGAGTTTATAAAATTATATCAAATAGATTATAATTAAATTTTCTTAGAATATATCTATCAAGTTTCAAATATATGGTTAATTATTGAAGAAAAATATTTATTTGAATTGATAATTTCACCAACAAATATCTTATATATATATATAAACGGGTGAGAATTGAAAAATAGAGATAAGTAATACATACATGTCCTCTATCTCTCGAGGAAGATAGACATTTATGTCATTCCCCGCATAAACTATAAAATAATAGTATTATTATTATTAATAAAATAAATAAATAAAAGGTTAAAATAACATTTTTGTCCCTCAACTATCCACTTAATTCCATTTTGGTCCATAGACTTTCAAAAGTCTAATTTTAATCCCTCAACTATGACAAAAGCTTCAAAAAAGTCATTGAGTTAAAAAAAACTAAACCATGGTTATAAATTAGATGAGTTGGCAATAAAATAATAATAAAATAATATTTTTCTTTCTTCCCCAAGTCCTTTAGGTGGATTTTATCTTCTTCAACTCTTTTTTTACCATTGTTTTTCCTTTATTCTTCTCCAAGTGATTTTCATATTTTTAAAAATTACACACTAAAAATAAGAAAAATAGAACCAATTCATTATCCATCAATCCATGGCGTTTTTATTGGCTTTCACTCATTCTTCCAACTTTCTCTAACATTCCTAATCTTTTTCCCCTCTTCCCTCTTTTGATCGGCGCTGGAAAATGGCCAATAAGCCACCGACTTCAAATAGGTTTTTAATTCCACAACCGCCTAGATTTTTGAGATTTCTCCGATCAATCAATTTTTGGGATTTTTTGTCGATAAGATTCGAAGATGTGTAAGGACGTTGTTCAATTTTAGATTTCTGTGTACCCTCCTTAATCAATTTTAGATCAAATATCACATAGTAAATTAGATGTAATTTTGAAGCTCATATTACTGCCTTCCAATATAATTTTCCTACTTTTATTGTAATTTTCAAAAAATATGAGAAATTTGTGTAATGAGAATGGAAATCACTTGGAAAAGAAGAAAGGAAAAACAATGGAAAAAAAAGAAATTTGTCCACCTCAAGGACTTGGAGAAGAAATGAAAATATTATTTTATTGCCAACTCATCTAATTTATAACTATGGTTTAGTTTTTTTTAACTCAAGAACTATTTTTAAATTTTTAAGTTTTTGTCATAGTTGAGGGACTAAAATTAGACTTTTAGAAATGTAGGGACCAAAATGAAACTAAGTGAATAGTTGAGTGTACTTTAACCTAAATAAAAACCAATTTCTCATCTGCAATTCGTTAACAACGAGAGGGAAAAAAAAAACCCAATCCACAAGCTCACCGCAAGCGTCGAAGTGAGCAATTATATGCAATTATATTGGCGATTGGTTCGAGACGTTCTTCGATTCGAGCTTCAATTTCCGATTTGGCGCTTGGTTTGGAGGCTAATTTCATTGGAGATTTCCATCTCTGAAACGCAATGGATTCGGCTACTTTAACCGTGTCATCGTCTGTGATTTTGCGTAATTCGTCGCAGAAATTGGTTTCGAGTAGAAAGATTCAAGCAGGGCTGTGTTTCGAAAGGAGCAAGTTCTTCAAGATCTTCGCGCTCTATCCCAATGGCTCCGCTTGCGGCTCTGCTTCCGGGGTTGGTACTTTTTAAATTGGAAATGTCATTCTCTTTTCTGATTTCGGGAAATTACTTGGAAGTTTTTTATTGAATGAATGAATCTATTGTACACTTATTTTGTGAATTTGTAGGTGTTTGGTTGTTTGATGCATATACATAGGATTATAATCGACACTTTTTTGGCCCGTTTGATAATCATTTGGTATTTTTGTTTTAGGCTCGTTTGATGCATCTTAATACTAACCAACTTTTAAAAATAAAAACAAACTTTTTTTTTTGATATCCGTGACTGTCCGGGCCAGCTTTCGCGCACTTCGACCAATGTTACGGGACATACCGCCTGACCCTATAATATTTTGATGTCAAGGAAACTCCTAGGATATTAATTCCTAGGTAGATAGCCATCAGGATTGAACTAATCACCTTGTGTATTCCAATGCCCTCTTTAACCAATCGAGCTACCCCATGATTATTAAAATAAAATAATAAAAACAAACTTTTGAAAACTATTTTTTTTGTTTTCAAATTTTGGTTTGGTTTCTACAAATATATGTGAGAGATAGATATCAAAATAAGAAACCATAAGGTAAGATAGTTGTTATAGACTTGAATTTCAAAAACTAAAAACAAAAAACCAAATGATTATCAAACGGGGCCTTGGTACACAAATTCAGATCCAACCCAAATTGGTGAACTTAAAGAGGCACAATCTTGAGAATTATGTTGAGTATTCTCGCCTTGTCACCACATTGGAAAGTTGAGGAACTATCACAACCTTTATATAATCATAGGGCTACTCCTCTAATTACCAATTGGTTTTGAGATTGAATCTCAAGTTATCTAGTAGCATTCACTTTAAACTTGACAAAGCTAGAATATTGATAAAAGATTAGATTTCGGTAACCATCGTTTTAAGTTTTTGGCTTCATTAGTAACATTCACTTTAAACTTGACAAAGCTAGAATATTGATATAAGATTAGATTTCGGTAACAATCGTTTTAAGTTTTTGGCTTCATTGGTGATTTAAAAATGAGAATTAGTCACTTCGGGTTGAACTTCGTACTAAATCACATAGCTCCCAAATTTGAACATGGTGGATTCTCAAGAACTATTATTCGTCAGATGGTTAAATCGCCAAAGCACTTATCTCATGTCTTTAGAAATAAACATTTTTATTCTGTGGTAGAATTCCTTGAGATAAAACTTCTGGCACCAGGGCTCTTTGCCTCCTGAATTCGCATAGTTGATTGAAACTTGCCAGAACATTTGTTTATGATTTTTGTTATGTAGATCAATCATTTGTGACAAATTCTCTAGTGAGATAATATCAGCCTCACATTCTCATTAATGAAAACCTGTGCAATCAATATGTAATGTCTTTAGCATTTGACAATGGTAACTCTTTTGCCTTTTCTATCATAATATATGCCAGTCTACATGTTTGGGATTGTGTATTGAGTCATATTGCAAATTTTGAGAATATTTTCAAAATTTCTGGATGTAGCAGGGTGATGCTTCAGCTGCAGATCTTCACAGACGTCGGAGTACTTTTGAATCTCTGTTTTGCTATGATAAAGCTATCCCAGAGGAAAGAATCGAGACGCCGGTTGGAATATCTCTGACAGAGAAAATGATTGGAGAGAATCCTCGTTGTACTGATTGCCATGCCAAAGGTGCTGTTCTTTGCACAACTTGCTCCGGTTCAGGCTTGTATGTCGACTCAATATTAGAGAGCCAGGGAATCATCGTGAAAGTCCGCTGCCTGGGTACATGGTTTCTTAAGCTTTTTTTTTTTTAATTTGTTTATGTTGTCTTCTTAAACTATTAGAATTAGCAACATTTAGTTCGGTTCTAATGGTGAACATTTTCTTTTACCTTATCAGATTGTTACTTATATCTATTTTGGACGTATATTGTGTTTATTATGTTAAAGTTCTGTTCTTTCGATAAGTTTAATTATAGGTGTGGCTTAACTTTGAGAGCATTAAAGAAGTCCATTGTAGTTTCTTCATGAAATGGTTCCATAAATTTATTATTGTTTAAAAAAAAAAAAAAAAAGAATGCTGGAAACTGTGGAAGCATTTGAACTGATTAAGCTTGCTTTTAAGTTTTGATCGTATGCATTTGATTCAAATATACTTCATGAAATTTGAAAGGGACATTTTTGTTTCATTTCTGCTATATGTTTAGTTGTCAATGGAAAGTTTCTGTATGAACTCTGTAATCTTCGTCTTGCAGGTTGTGGTGGAACTGGCAATACAATGTGTTCAGAATGCGGCGGCCGTGGTCACCTGGGATCTAAATGAGGTTGTAAAGATTCCTTCCTGAAGGATTTTTCTTGAACTGTCCCCATTTGTAATATCTGGATATTGATTATGAAATGATGACAACATGTATTGGTCTTGCAGTACCAGATCTATAGAGTTCATTTTTCATTTTAGGTAGTTTGTGGGATATCCTTACCTTAGTCTGTTGCAATTGTACAACTTGATTCAGTTCAAATTATCCCCAGTGTTTCCCTTCCCACAACTTTTGTACAATTGTACTTGTCACTCGAATCGACATGCCTTTTTCGAAGTGAAAATGGAATGTATGAACTATGAAGTCAGAAATATTTGAACTATAAAAGGAAACTTTTAGTTTTTACTATTATTGCAGGTATCCCTTCTTTTTAGCAGTTATGAAGCTTATTATGTGTTTGAAAAAAAATCTACCATGACCTTATCTCTAACTTTTGCACACGAAATTCGAAAGAATACATGATTAACCTGCACAAGAAATCCAAAAGAATACAAAATTTACAGGGAAAAAGAAGAAAAGAAGACCAAAACTGGCATTTCGGTTTCAGTGGTTAATGGTCTAATTCTGCTTTCACTTGTTTTCATGCTATGGTTTGATTAAACTTGCGATCTTCGATGAAGGTCTCGAATCTGATCAGGCACAGTGGAGTCGAACCGAGAGTGCTGAGGATTGTCTGCATACGCCACATAGTAGGCTGAAACACATGCTTGCAGCCATGCCATCCCTATTCGACACTGCAATTACAAAAGTCATAAACATTGTCATCCAGAAGTTAAACACGTTTCAGGTATTACCGTTAACTTCAGCTAAAGTTTAGAACATGTTCTTTATATAATATCTCAGCTCATTACCAGAAAATAGCCAATCAAGAAGGCGTATATTGCTAATTCGGTTGCATAGCTCTTGTGTATTACAAGTGCCCAGATCCCACTTATAAGGCTGCAGATTGCACCGGATGAAACCCCGCAGAGAAAGCAGAAAGACACGGTGAGATCGGAGTTTATAACATTTTCCAAATCCGCCCTCTTGAATGCCTCCCAGGTATGGTATGAAGCCTCCACAATCCCTTTATTTTGAACGCCGACATGGACAAAACCCCACCTGTTTCCATGGCTTCTCAGCATTGAAGCGATCCCCGAGCAGCAGTGTGCACAAGAGAAAAGGAACTCATCTGTGTCTCCTGCCGCCAACCGCATGGCACGGGTGAATCCATTAATGAAGCTGATAATGGGGTTGATGGCCGAACCAAGAGATATAGTTCCAATTGAATGCTTCATCGTGCCATAGAAAGCTGCTCGTATGTCAGTTTCGTGACCCCGAGCAAAATTCAAGTACTTTATGTGCGAGATTGTAACTTGCACTATGTTCTTAATGACCTGCAGAGTCCAGGTTAGGCTCAACAATATTGCTGCTATGAACAATGCTCTAAATCCAGACCTAAAAGCAACTGCTCCACCAATGCCAATGACCAAGAAAGAGGCATAAACAGTGCCAATAAGGATCGACCCAATGACCAAGACCGAAGTGTTCGTCGGAGGGTATGCAGTAGAAATCGATAAAATTTTAGACGCATAGTTCAACCGATGATTGATCCAACAGACGTATACCGACAGAAACAATGAAGAAACTATGAGGATCACTCCTGCAGCTAAACCGCCAGGAGATCCAACAATGACAAAGAAAACGCCGGAAGCGAGAGATAGCACGGGGCTGAACCAGAAGGCTGACTTTAAGGCGGAAGAAGGGGAACAACCAGTGAAGGTTTGCCAGGAAAAGGCAATGATTCCAGAGCTCACAACAGAAACCAATAATGGCGGGTACCATTTCTCTGGATGAAAATGATGAGTTTTAGAAGCCGACCGAAGTCCCCGAACTGTCAAAATGATAACCAACACCGCTACCAGACATAAATGGATGCCGAAAACTATGGTAGAAAGCCACCTAAAAATCTTCCATCCCACCGTAGGCTCATTCGGATGGCTTGGTTCTTGAATCTGCAACAACAGCCGACAAGATTCATTCATATACATGTAAGTCAACTTCCATAATCCATACATGGATCTGAATTGACATGAATATGAATATGAAAATGAAAAATGCTTTCTTGATAGAGAACAAAAAAGATACCTTGATGGAGGTTGAAGATGAAACTCTTCTTTCTTGAACTTGGTTGGAGTTGTTCTGTAATACTCTTGTTTTTGTTGTGGTTTCCATTGTTTTGGATTGGTTGGGGAGCAAGCAATTTTCTTGAAGTTCTTGGCCCTCAAGATTCAATCAAAACTCAAAGCTATGAGGTTTTAACTTTCAAAGTCTTTCTTAAGCTAATCATTATATTGTATTTGTGAGTGAAATTTAATAAGTTTGGTCAAAGTGTGTAGGTTAAGCTTGTGCTGATGTGGCATTATGACGTGGCTGCTTGAGGGAATGGTGACGTGGAGCAAAGGGTATCTTACTGGTTTGTCTTAGGTTACAGCCCTTGTGATCCACCTCTCTTCATAAAGAAAAAAGGGACTCTGCTTTCTGTTATCTTTTTTTGCCTTTTTTTTATGAACAAAGTTGAACAAGTTAACTAAAACTTTTTTGAGAAGAAGGCAGCATGCAGCCATTCATGTAGCACAATCTGAACTATTAATTTTTCTTTCTTAAAAAAAAATGTATTTATCAAAATTTAAAATAAAATCAATGGTCCAGATTATACTGTATGAGTGGTTGCATGTTGCAACGTGCAAACTTTTTTCAACTTTTTTCTTTTCTTACTTTTAGTTGTTCATTTCATAGTTTCTAAAATAAAATGCTTCACTTTTTTAAATAAAAATACATTGTTTCTTCTTAAAAATTAATAGTTTATGCTAATCTTTGCAACTTCAAAACATAAAAAAGTAGTTTGCAGTTTTGCCCTTTGAAATTCCAATTATTAAAAGTTTAATATATATATAAAAAAAAAAACTTGGTTTATGTTCATGAATGAAGGAGGATTGGTTCGCAAGTTAAATTGACAAATTGTCAACGTTTTTTTTTTTTGTTTTTTAATAATTATTATAACGTATTCGTTTATTTGAAATAGCTCAAGAGATAAAATTTGAGGACTGTGAGGGAGAAAGTATGACTGCCAAATCTACACACGCCACGTGGCAGCCAGGTTGGTGGAGTTGCCGTGAGGGTTTTCTCATATTATAATGCTGGAAAGGTTGGTTGCTTTTTATGTACCGAATAAATTATGAACCTTTTTTCCCATAGGACAAAAAAAATGGAGTAGGAAATTTAGTTTTATTTTTTAGTAACAATAATGAGAGTAGTAGAATCAAATGAGTCAATTAAGTAATTGTTTGGTTGTAAATCAGTTTAATACTGACGTAACAAGTTCGATTTCGAAAATTAAAATTTGTTAACATTTTTTCTATATATACTCAAAATAATAATAATAATAATGAGAGCAGTGGAATTTAAATTTGTACATGACAATTCTTTCTAAAAAAAAGAAAAAAGAATTTATACGTGACAACTATTGCATAGTTAAATTCTACGGTCAATTCAGTAAGGATCAGTTTGGCTCATAAATATGAGAGAGAATGAGAATGGTTATATTCTTTCCTATTGTTTGTGTCACAAAGTTCACACAACTCCTATCGAACTCCACACGTGAACCCCACATTTTTATTCAAACATTAAAATATTAAAAAACTACTCAATATCTATCTTTTTATTTAAATAAAAACTTCGATAATTCTCTTTTATCGCATCAAACATAACTTTATTATTAAAAAATTATTAAATATTCATTTTTTTTTAAATAAAAACTTCAACCATTTTCTTTCCTGCATCATAACTTTATTATCATTTTTCTTTCCTTCCCTCCAAACATAATTTTTTTCTTACTTCTCCTCTCATCTTAACCCAACCTATCCCTTTAAAGTCAAAGATGCCTTAAGTCTTGGTTTCATTTTTAAAAAACAATGTAAACCCGACCTATATAAATTCAATTAAAATTTTAAATTAACAAATAAAGTTGAAAATTGGGTTAAATTTGGAATTGAACAATTCAATTGAAATCAATGGAATTGATTGGATTGTGCGGTTTAAATATTTCATGGTGAGTAATCAATTTATACGCATAGACCAATATATACTAAAAATAGTTCAGCATTTTGAGAGACTTCTACCCAAAAATAGTTTTGAAATGCTCATAAAAAGTTAAATTTAATATTTAATCTCTTAAAATAATATAAATATTTTTAAAATAACGTAGCAATTGTATTTTGGGGTGAAAATTTTAGAAGATATGATAGTCTTAATCAATATTGTATGTCTTAACATCAATTGAGTTATACCTTGGTGGGAATCAAATTCTACTTTTTTTTTTAATGTATATGATTTTGCTTAGTTTTTTTTTTTTTTTTTTGTTGGAAATTTATTATGTATACCAATTTTAGGGTCATCTATTACAATTATAGCACATTTTTATTAAAAATTCGTTTATACCAAAATTCTGAGTGGTTGAATTCAATTGAATTCAATCAATAACTAGTGATTGAACTCAATCAGTTTGTTAAGTGATTGAGCTCAACTGGTTGAGTTCAATCACTAGTTATTGATTGAGTTCGATAGAGGCAAATTTTTAACTAATTTTTGTTATACATGAAAAATC
>JBBMEF010057320.1:0-12023 GCA_037832685.1 Sicyos baderoa
ATATTTGCAATATTTTTAAAAAGTTGCTATAATTCTAATGCAGACTAGGAAATTTGTCATACAGCGCAAATTCCCATTTATTATTTAATTTAAAAAGAATTAATGAATGTTTAGGAAATTAATTATGAGTTATTTTAAGGAATTAATTAGAGAATTAATTAAGAAATTAAAAAATTAATGAAAACATTTCGGAAAATATATTGTCAAAGATTGTATAGTTTCGGAGGCTAAGTTTTGTAATAGGCTATAAATAAGAGTTGTTCATTCTATAGAGCAAAGTAGAGACAATTGTAGAGAAAAGTGAGAGATTTTGAGAAATAAAGAGAAAGTGTTTTAGAGAAATTGTTGTATGCATTGTCTCTTCAATCCTGAAGCGAAAAGCTTACGAGATTGTTTAATTGTATTTATTGTTTTTTTTTGTTATTTGAATTTTAGGTTTCACAAAGTGGTATCGGGTGTTAGTTTCTACCATTTAAACAACATATTTCAAAAATACTAAGCTTCAAGGATGAAGATGATCAAAGGTTCATGTATCATGCAACTCCCAAATAGTTCTCGCTAATTTGTGAATTTGTAGACACAAACATTGTTGTCGATCTCTTACGGGAGTTTTTTGATAGCTATGAGTGCTATAGCAATTAGTGAACTAAAATTTATCGGAATATACCTCAAATAGAGTTAAATTTAACTCTAAGTCGAAACAATATTCAACTAAAATTTATCGGATCATAATCATAAAATTGAATTATGGCCTATCATAAGCTCAAAGTTCCAATAGTTCTAGTATATTCATTATTATTTCATCTCCTACTCCAACATAAAAAAAATATTATAATTATTATAATTATATTAAAGATCTAAACTGTAACATACCACCCTGTAGAACAAGTTCTTAATATTTTGGATCTTTACCTAACTGAATTATTCTTAATCTTAGGTTTACAAACTTGCATTAATATAGAAAAGTATAAAAATAAATGGTAAGCTGTTGATGATTCCTCAAACATCAACATTATCAAACGAGACCTTAATTATTTGTTTCTCTTTCAACACGTGGCCAACACGCATACAAAACTGTTTTCCACGTCTCTCCAACCTGCAGTGAGAATTCCAAAAATTATTTTAATTTCTTCAATAATCATCTTCCTCTTTTCCACCATGCATTCAATTTGAAAGGATGTGATTGAGGGAACAAAAGTAAAATGTATTTTTTCATCTAAAAATATCATTTTGTTATCTTGTTTTATTTCATTTTTTTGGCCAAGAAACTTCTGCCTTCTCTTCTCCCCCATTAAATCTTTCACCACTTTTGGGCCAAACCATAATTATGTTTTGATTTTGAGCTTACCAAGGCTTATCAAGAGATTCATTTTTGGGGGTAGATTTTAAATTTTCAACTCAAGATATTTTTTCACGTTCATTTCATACTTTAATCGGTTAAAACGAACCGATCCGACTAAAACCGAAGAGTTTCGTTCGGTTTTAAATTCAAAACCGAAATATTTGGTTATCCTCCAGTTTATGATTATAAGAAATTGAAATGTTTGGTTCGGCCCAAATCCGGACCGAACGAAACCGTGATCAGCCCTAGATCCAGCCATACACGTGGAAGCAGAGAATGAAATGCATGAACATGAGGGCAATTTGAAAAGAGTAAGACTCCTACTATTGGCTTAGGTGACATCATTAGATGCACAAAGATGCACAAAGTAAGGTTGGTTTGAAAACCATTTACAAAATTGAGGTAATTTTCAAATCATTTACAAAAAAAAAACTAGGTAAATTTCTTGTCTTTTTGTGTAGAAGTGATTTTTAAATTTCTGCAACATATACTTTACGGGAAAACTGCAATTAATTGACTGACAGAATTTGATTTTTTCTTTTTTTTTTTCTTTTTTTTTTTTTAATATTGCAGAACGATTTATTTTTTTAATTTTTATAATTAATATATATCTACACTAAATAGCATCCCCTTATCTATCCCACCATTTGTATTCTCTCAATTTATTTTTCTTTGGATTATAACAATTTTTCTTTTATATTTCTCCATGTAATTATTTTATTAAGGTAGGTTAATTAATATAGTAGTTTGCAAAACTTAGTTGTAGGTATTTATAATAACATTGTGCATTCCTTTGTTTAGAGATAGATTATAATTGTTCATTTTATATCGTGAAAAGTATGTAAATTAATTTGTTGATATATTAAAATTTATAATAAATATTTATTCATATATAGATTAAATTACATGGCATGTACTTGTTGGTTAAATGTATATATTTGTATGCTTGTTTATTTTTATGTTTCAAATGATATACAAATCAATGAGAATTATAAATAATAATAAATATATAAATAAAAAGTCAAATCATCTGCAACATAATTTCTCTTTCTCCATAAATTTTATGTTTCAAAATTTAAAAATTCTCTTTTAGAAATTTACGTTGTTTTATAATTGATGTGAAAAGGTAATTTCATATCACTTTTAATTGACATTTACTTGGTTTTTTAAATTACACCCAGTAACACCAATTTATCAATTAAAGCACAGAGAGGATGAAGAGGGTTATTTGTGTGGTAGGGTTTTTTGTTTTTTTGTTTTTTTACTTTTTGGTAAGGATTTGTTTCATGTATAACAAAAATTGGCTAAAAAATTGCATGTATAGCACAAAATTGAAAATTAAAACTAATCAAGTGATTGAGTTCAATAGTTAGTTATTGATTAAACACAATCAATTGAGCTCAATCACTTAACAAACTGATTGAATTCAATCACTAATTATTGATTGAGTTCGATTGAAATAAATTACTCAGAATTTTGATATAAATGAATTTTTGATAAAAATATGCTATAATTTTGAAAGAGAGTCATATAATTGATATACACAACAAATTTCCTTTTATTAAAAATGGGTTAATAGGCTATTGCGTCTTTCTAGAGTAGTCATACCCATAAAATATGGTCAACTGCTTTTGTTTTATTAGCC
Source organism: Sicyos baderoa (assembly GCA_037832685.1). Taxonomy (NCBI): domain Eukaryota; kingdom Viridiplantae; phylum Streptophyta; class Magnoliopsida; order Cucurbitales; family Cucurbitaceae; genus Sicyos; species Sicyos baderoa. The sequence continues at coordinate 2,988 of JBBMEF010057320.1, forward strand.
AATAGATGAATTCTTAACAAATCAACTAAAATGTCCTTAATTACTTTTTTTTACAGCAATACTTAATTAAGGGTGGATAAATTTTTACTTTTAAAAAAAATTAAGTTTGTTTGATGGAGAAAGAAATGTTAAAGTAGAAAAAAAAAAAGTAAAAATGTGTGGTTGTAAGAGTGGGTAAGTATTTCCAAAATATTTACCCACCCTTACCTAAGTATTACTGTTTTTTTACTTCTTCTATTACTTTTTAAACATCAAGTTTAATCATTTATAATAAGGATTTGAGACGACAATCTACGAGTATTAACGGCTAGGAAAAAACAGCACATGATGAGCACGTAAGCAAGGTCAGCCAAATACATCATAAACATCCAGCTTGTCAATTTGATAGGTCCAAACCTATCAATATGACGGGCTAAAATAAAAAAAATAATAATAATTTATGTGGGGAAAAATCACTTTAAAAAGTAAATAAAATATCAATATGTTAAATGAGTATTTCTCCAACTATAACATTATATTTCTAACAAAAACTCTTATCAATAACACTTTATTTATAACTTTAAATTAATTTAAATATTACTATCTAACTATCATATTAATTGTGTACTAAAAAATATAATTAAAAATTAAAATAAAATGTAAAAATAAGCTCTTTATTTATTTTAATATTGCTTTTTTTTTATAAATATATATACTCTTCTTCTTTTTAAATGAAGTTAGAAATATATACTGCTTTTAGTTTGACGTCAAATTTTAATTAGTTGCTCTTAATTGCTTTTTATATATTAATCTTGTTAGGTAGTCATTAAATATTTTATTATTTCAATCACACTAACTTAGGCAAAACTATCATCCCTTCCATATCAACAAATATCATCACAATTTTTATTTATTAAAAAAATAACAATAATATTAAAATAATAAATAGTTTGTGTGAACTTTTGCATGTATATATATAAAAAAAAAAATATATGTATAGTACAATACTCAGGCATCGATTATCTCAAGACGTTTGCTCCAAAGTTCTTTACCTTAGCTGGATCTCGCTGGTGCCACCTAAACGGTAGGTAGGCGACGGATGTGTGACGTTTGGAGTTGTCGTTCGTGCACCTGTCCCTAATGGAAGAATGAGTGATCCATTCCCCTGCAGATCATGGCCAATTACCACTTGGTCCCCGATGGCCATCGGGGGATTCGGTATAGCAGCTCACCTTCGGTTGGGAGGAGTCGGTAGTTGGGCACTGGATCCCTTCGGACCTGGAGAACGTGTGACACTAGGTCGGAGTTTGGTGAACCAACTGGTCGCTCCTCTAGTTGAAGTATCGGCACCCATCCGAACAAGTAGGGTCAATAGTTTAGCAACTTATTTTTTATTTGGAGTACTAAAATGGTTGAAATTTATCAATTTACACTGCATAATTATTCAAAATCGATAGAAATTATTAATCAAACGTGAATGTAGAATAGGAATTTTGTACAATCGTAATGAAGAGAAAAACCTTGTTAAGGACAAATTCCACCTCTAAAACTATCTATTAAAATATACATGTACTTTTCGTTTTTTTTTTCTTTTTAAAACCATATTTTTAAGTTAGAATATGAGTATTTTCAGTAGCTTTTATTTGGAATTAATGTATTTTTTTAGGGAATTTGTACCGTATAGCAAATTTTTTACTCTACATTCAAATTATAGCAACTTTTTAAAAATATTGTAAATATAACAATTTTTTTTTGATAGACTCCATCAGATACTATTGATGGAGTCTATCAGACACTATTGATGGAGTCTATCAGACACTATAGATAGAGCCTATCGGACACTATTGATGAAATCTATAAATCTGATTTTGCTATATTTTCAAATATTTTCAAAAAGTTACTATTTATGCAATTATTTTGACTTATTGTAATATACATGCAAATTCCTCTTTTTTTAAGTATATCTTGAAAAAGGAAAATTTGATAAATTTGATTTTTTTTGATTTTTTTGATTTTTTTGATTTTTTGATTTTATTATTTTTTTTTTATTGAATATGCTTGTTTATTATTAGAAACATGAATATCTTTTCTTTTTTTTGTTATATGATACAACTTATTACACAAATTATCTTACTTATGAACTAAAAACAAATAGTTTTGTAATAATTTTTAAATAACGTTATTTAATTATTTGAGAATTTAAATGAACTTTTTCGTATTCTAAATTTTTAGTTTTTAATTTGTAATTGAAGATTAATGATTTTCTTTTTTTTAGAATCGGAAGATTAATGATTTAATTGACTAATTATATTGAACTTTATTTATATATATATATATATATATATATTTTTTTATTATTATTATTATGTGACCAAAGTCTGTTATTCCCTCATCCCAAAATTGTATTCAATAAATAAATAAATAAATAAATATATATATCTATATAATTTCACTCCATGTTCTATTTAATAACTAATATAAAATAATATTAAATTTGTCTTTCCTATTCCTATGATATTGATCACTTACTAATAAATTGTGTAATTAAAAATCATTCTAAACCCTAGGAGATGATTGCAAATTGGATTCAATAATTAATTCAACATATACATTTTTGTAGTTTGAATTAAACAACAATGTCTTCAAATATTGTAAAAGTTTAAAAGTTTTTTTTTTTTAATTTATTATAATAATTAATTGAGAGTAAAATTGAAAAACGATCAGAAGAAATGTTATTAAAAAAAAAGTCATTTTTTAATACAAGTCAATTATATATATATATATATATATATTAATTATATTAATTTAATTCTAATAAGTTTTCAATTTTTTAAAACTTTACTCAATTTTTATTTTCTAAATACAAAGGCAAAATACTAATTTCAGTAAATTCTCGAGTCTGAATAGTTGGGTTTCCCCGAAAGACAACTATCATATTATATTATATTATGTAGGAGTATTCATCGGTCGGTTGATTTTTGATTTAGGACGAATCCGATTGATCGATTTTCAACAATTTTTTTTGTTGATAATGAAATCAGCCTTGGTCGATTACTATTGCTAGAGAACAAAAAAAAGTAAAAATAAGAATAGAAAAGAAGGTAAAGAAGATGAATATCTTCTAAGAAAAAATAATGAAGATGAGTTAAGATGACACAAAATATATTGAGCAATACTTAGATAAGGGTGTGAGTAAGTATTTTGGAAATACTTACTCACCCTTACAGCTACACATTTTTATTTTTTTAAAATAAAATTGGCTTTGATTGATGTTGAGAGAAATGAAAAAATAAAAATGTGTGGTTGTAAGGGTGGATAAGTATTTCCAAAATACTTACTCACCCTTACCTAAGTATTACTCAAATATATTTGAGTGAAAGGAAGTTAGTGATTGAGGATGAAAGAGAAAAAAATAAAATAAATAAAAGATGTGGGTGAATTCTTTGTTTAATAAAAAATAATAATTATTTTTCATTAATTGATATTAAAAAAAATTGCACAAATCACAGTAGTTTGTTAAACTTTTAATTTGTAACGCCCTAAGTTATTTTTCTAAATAATTTTGTTTAAAAAAATTAATTAAATTTAAATATTTGAGATTTTTTATAATAGAATAAAATAAAGGGGAATTTGCATGTATATTACAATAAGGCAAAAAAAATTGAATAAATAGCAATTTTTTGAAAATATTTACAAATATAGCAAAATCAGTTTGACAGACCCCATCAATAGTGTTTGATAGAGTCTATAAAAAAAATTGTTATATTTGTAATATTTTTAAAAAGTTACTATAATTCTAATGCAGAATAGTAAATTTGGTATATAGCGCAAATTCCCTAAAATAAATAAATAATTCTCTAAGTTAAAATTGATTTTTCTATGCTTTAAAATAATTAGTTGTTAAAATTAAGTTTGTTTAAATATGTTTAATTCTCTCCTATTAAATTGAGGTAAATGACATTAAATTTTTCTAAGGGTTTTAAATTAGGTGCCAAAAATAGAAAAGAAATTTAGGTATAAAAAGAAAAGTTTATTATATTTTTTTCCTAATTTTTTTAAAAAAACAAAAAAAATTCAGCAACCCATTTTTTAACTCTCTCTACAAAACAACGTTAAACCCACTTTTTCTTTCTAAGTTTCCCGGATTTAGAGAGCTCCGTTTGCGATTCTGAGACTATATCCGTGCTCGTGGGCTCGAGAGCTTCAAAAACAAGGTAAGATTCGTCAGTTTTGATCGGGTTTTTCGGCGAGTGGGTTTTGGAACCCGTTTCTTCTTTCTAAGTTTCTGGGAGCTAGAGAGTTCCGTTCGCGATTCCGAGACCAGTTCTGCAATCAGCGCGACGAGACGAAGAAAAAGAGGTATGATCCGTTTATTTCCGTGACATTTCACTGTCGACCGCTGCCGCCACCACATTTTTTCGGCGACGCGCCGTCAGCTCGGTTTCTCACTCCCGTTCATGTGGTGAACTCTGTTTTAGCTCGTGGTGTTTCGTTTGCTTGTTTCGTTGACTTTTGCTCGTATTTCTATGTTTAGGTGCTCTCGGGTTTCACCGTTTTTATTCGTCGTTTAGCTCGTGGGTTCTCATGGTGTTTCGGTCGAGACGTCGGGAAGGTAAGGACCAGATCCATTATGATCCAGTTTTGTGGCTTTAAAGCATGTATTTAGGAATATGTTAGAAAGTATGGAAAAGTGAAGGTTTAGTGACTCGTGCATGTCGTTGTGATTGACAGCCTATGTGATTAATTCGTATCTCCCTAAATCGCACCTAGCTCGTTTATGTGTTGACTGAGTATCTGCTTGTTGTGTTCGAATAATTGAATCATGTAGGGTTACGCATGTAGTTATGTTTGGAATATTCATAATGTGTTAGTTAACTCATAAATGATATGTGCATGTCTTGTTGTCGTTTAAACTTTTAATTTGATGGATTACATCCCTAATGTTTGAAAGTGTTGCAATCAACCATTTTACTTAAATTTTGAAAGCCATAAAATTGTTCCAAAAAAAATTTTCAAAAAAAATTGTTTCTTTCTCCTCCTTCTTAACCTTTATCATTCTCTGTTTATCAAAGGGGTAAAATTGTCTCTCAAACTTCTAGTTTAACCAAAAAGTTCTCCAAACATGCAAGTGATAATTTTTCAATGGAAATGCAATTATTTAAATTTTGTTTGCATCAAAGTATCAGCCAAATGAACCCAAAATCAAGGAGCTGATATGTCCCTTGAATTAGCATATCTGCGGAAAGTAAGATTTACATGATTAATAAGTTATTTTCTTTTAACTTATTGCAAAAATAAATAAGGCTAAAATATCAAACATACCCTTAAATTATCATATTTTTGTCAAACTTATTTTTGAATTTTTTTAAAAGTATCACTAAATTTTACAAAATGTTTCGAAATTACCTTTACCGTTAATTTTGGATGAAAATCGTTAAGCTTTTATTTCAAAAATGCGTTCAAATTTTAAAAAGTTTCAAAAACACCCTTAATTTAAAAAAGACATAAATTTAAATAATTTATGTTTTTAAATATTTAAATATTTAAATTCAATGTCTCCAATTTTGACTAAAGTAAAATATAAATTCTCAACTTGTTTGTTTATTATTTCATCCAAATTAACTTTGAAATCACAAATACAATATTAAATTTGAAATCTCAAAGCACATAACCAACGAACAATACAATCAATTATAGAATACTAGTTAGCTCAAGATAATATTTAATGATTTCTTTAATATTTTATGCATCTAAAGACAAATGTAAAATGATAAAGAACAATAGTAAGATAAATATATTAAAAATTTAATTTACTAACAATTCAATTAATTAAACAACCACATAAAAATAATTCATACATTAATAAAAAAAGACAATAAATTTCTTTTACAATTAAATATATAGATATGGGCCGTGTTACATAGCCTAGATTGGATTAGAAGAATTTTTTGAATCAACTACAATTTTTGAGTTGGTTAATCTTCCAACTTTATGCATTAGAGCAACCTAACCCAGCCTTATATTTTCAGGTTGGGTTGAATTCTTGGATTGCGTTAATCCCACATTTTCAATATTTAAAAAAAAAAAAAATTCAAATCATACCTCATAAGTATATAAAGAAATAAATCATATCACGGGAGGTTGCCTAAGAAAATTCACGAAAGCAAAGTAATAAGGAGAGAATTTTGCTCATACTTAAATGGAAGAATCTTCTGAACAATAGTTTAATTTATTTTCTCGCATATTTTTAAAGAATTGCAAAAGATAAACTATACACCCATATAGAGAAGAGACAAGTTAGATTAAGTAAGAAAGTCACAAATATATTATAAAACAAATAAAGACAATCAAGTAAAGAAGAAAACAAACCAAATATATAAACAAATATAATGATAAATAGATGATGGATATAGATAAAAACTAAACATTTGTAAAATGTTGGTAAAAAAAAAAGAAGTTATTATCTTTTTAAAATTTAGGGTTGAATATAATTAAAGAATTAAACTTATAACATTAAATATATTTTTAACATTAAATATAATTAAATAATTTTTTAAAGCAATAATTTTTCATCTTCTATTCTCTTCATCTCTCGGATAATAATAATTATCTTCTATTCTTTTCATCTCTCAAATAATAAATATGTGAGATGTTAAATCATTAATACTAATTAAATCATAATATTATAAGATAGTTTTTAAAAATATAAGTTTGTCAAACTAAGAGCTTAAAAACAAAAATAAAATAATTGATATCAAAAAATAATAAAATATTATGATCTCGTATCTTTTTATAAGAAAATTTACTTTGAACAACACATTCTACTTTTGTATTATATTTGTAGCATGATTTGATTTTCAATTCAACAATTAGTTTGGAAGGGAATGAATTTGAACAATAACCACATTTTTGTCTTCAACATTATAAAGATGATTAATATTTAAGTAATTAAAATATATTTTAAATAAATGACACGTTTGTAATTTAGAATGCGACTTAAGAGATAAAAAATTTCAAAAACGAATTTTTATTCCAGTTACATTCGAAGGTAACATGATATAGTTGAGTTATTTTTTATATTTTTAAATATAACTAACTGCAATAATTGATTTGGTTAACTATTTGAATTTTTAAAATTTAATTCTAATCATATTACCCTTTAAAACAACTTTTTTAACTCACATTCAAATCATGTGTATTGCATGTGTATTGTACACAAGGACATAGTTTTTTATTAGCACAAAAACAATTTATTATTTCAATATTATTGTTATTCTTTTTTATAAATAAAAATTATGATATGATATTCGTTGATATGGAACGGATGAGAGTTTTGCTTAAGTTAGTGTGATTGAAATAATAAAAAATTGGCTAAATTATCAAACATACCCTTAAACTATCACATTTTTGTCAAACTTACCTCTGAACTTTGAAAAGTTTCAAAAGTACCACTAAACTTTACAAAATGTTTCAAAAATACCCCTACCGTTAACTTTGGATGGAAACAGTTAAAATTTTGTTTCAAAAATATCCTCAAACTTTAAAAAGTTTCAAAAATACCCCTGATCTTAATTAAAAAAGCATTAATTTTAAATAATTTCGCTTCCGAAATATTTGAATTTGATGTGTCAAATTTTGGCCGAGATGAACAATTTTTTTTTGATGTCTCATAAAAGTTTTCAAAGTGAAATTTATTATTATAACTAGATTTTATAATTCATTTATTACCTTATAACTTATTTAAACTTTTGAGTTTCTTATTATTAATCACAAATATAACCTTAAATTTGAAAATTTTAAACACATTGCAATAAATAATAAAATATTAGTTAATTTAAGCTATCATTTAATGACTTTTTAATAATTTTATGCATGTAAAAACAAAGATAAAATGATCGAGAATAATCATCAGATAAATATATTAATAAATTAATTTACTAACAATTCAATTAATTAAATAACCATTAATATTGACATACATATAGGTATATATACATGTGTATATATATGTGTGTATATATGTGTGTATATATGTACGATATTATACTAAGTCTAGGTGGAGACTCAACCCAACCAAAAAATATAGGGTTGGGTTTATTAAGGATCCTACATCGTATAGAGTTGAGACCTCAAAACAATATAAAAGAGATATGAGTTACTTCGCTCATGACAAATTGGTTTTAGGTGAAACCTCATATAATCTATTATGATATCATAATGTCAGGTATCTAACTCCCATGTAACACGATTATAACCAAAACACCAAAGAAGATACCAAACAGATAGAAATACGCAACGTCTAGATTATGTAATCGTTCCAAAATAGTCTATTACAGCCACAATAACAAGAAAAGAGTAATCAAACAAAATAACGAAAGCTCAAAGAACAAGATAACTTTCCGGTGGATTCTAGAGCTCCTTAGCTGCTCCTTTCTGCTCAGCCTTCAAGATCTTCTTGCATACCCTTCTTCCAAGCATCCTATTCCTTAAATACCATCACAAAACCATACCCTAGCTACGTCAGCCTAACAACTAACGACCTGCTCCACTACCTGATGCTTGCCCCTACTCAATTCCCTTTTCGCCCCTTCTCAAATATGTGCGTATGATCGGTGGGGACACTTCCTCCGATTCCTCCTACACTACTTTCCTTTTCTCCTTCCTAGCATTAGTTTTATACAATGGAGGTCTAACACATAGCTCATTAAACTCAAACGGGTATTCATAAATGAATTATAAATTCTAATGTTAATTTTGATGTAATAATAAATAACAAATCTCAATTTGAAACTTTTTATGAGTCATAAAAAATTTCTAGCATAATTTTTTTTTTTTTTTATAGTTTAGCTCAGTTAAAGTTTGACACTTAAATTAAAATATTTGAAAAGTTAAATTATTTAAATTATATTTTTTTAATACCAAGGGTATTTTTGAAACTATTTTAAAGTTTATGGGTGTTTTTGAAACAAAATCTTAACGGTTTCCATCCAAAGTTAACGGTAAGGATATTTTTGAAACGTTTTGTAAAGTTTAGGGGTACTTTTGAAACTTTTCAAA
>JBBMEF010057331.1:0-12020 GCA_037832685.1 Sicyos baderoa
CCCTTGACCCAACCCAACCCATGAAAATTCCATGATTTTCAACCCAACCCAACCCATTTATGTTTTCAACCCAACCCGACAATTTGGGTTGGGTTGGTTCGGGTTTCTCGGGTTGTCGGGTTAGTGTGCACCCCTAGTATAAACCAACAAACATACTAGTTCAACCTTATTATTGTGCATTTAATAACCAAAAAAATATGAATTTAAATCATCGCTCTTAATTATGATAGAACTAAAAAAAAAAAATTAAAATTTGTTATCGACATCAAATTTTCTCAAAACTGAGTGTTAGGATCTCACAAATATCACATATTAGGAAGTGGGAGAATCCAACATCAATATAAAAGATATATAAGTTACTCTCCATCGTCAATTAATTTTGAGGTGGAACGCCATATTCTTTCGCACTTAGCACAAAAAAGATCCTCCTATTTGATAGAATTTGGTTAATTGTGTATTTGCACAAAATTAAGTGGGTTGGTGAGCTTTCACCTTTTGCTTACCATTTTAAACCAATCTCACAGCGACCGACTTACACAATCATGGCCATAATAATAGTCAACAAAATAAGGCACTAAGAAGATTTTTTATTTTTTAATTTTTTTGGGTTAATCATGAACTAGATCACCAATTTTATGGGCACTACAAATATGTTATTTTTCTTTCTTTTTTACGTCTATAATTTCAAATTATATCCTACTTTGTTGAAAAGAGTAGAATTTGGATGATTTTCTGTTTTTTTTTTTTTTTTAATAATAAAAAAACATCTCATGTGATTAAAGAAGACTTCCAAATACTTAAATTAACAAATTTAATTTATAATGGCCACTTATTTAAAAATTAATTTTCTACAAACTTAAGTCATACGATATCGAGTAAGTTGACTACTGAAAATTTTGATAATCGAATGATTTTATTATTTGATGGAAATTCAATTTAATATTCTCTAAAATTAATATTTGACTCTCATTTATTTGAGCGCAGTTATATTATTTTTTTAATAATGATTGTAAGCAACAAATTATAAGAACATTATAAATAGGGGTGCACATTGTATATGCAATCTTACCCTATATATAGGGAGAGAGTTGGATTAGAGTCTCGATCGATATTAATCTACTTTATATGTAAAATTAAATTCATAGTCTATAAACATATAAAAGAAATTGAAAAAAAAGTATGATGTTTAGCTAAACTTAAAATTACTTATCTTATTAATGCAAATATGTTTATACAATATTATTTTTACTTTGGATTGGATTTGGTTTATTTGTGTTGAACGAGTCCAACCCAATAAAAACCATAAAATCATAATCCAAACTCTACCCAAAAAAAAATTGTAACTCAACTCTATCTTTATATTTTCAGTCGAATAATTCGAGTTGCTTGAGTTGTCAGTTTTGTGCACACTTCTAATTTTAAGTAGCAGGAGAATCTCATTTATCGGGAAGACATTACCCATTATTCGACCCTGTTTAGTTTTTTTGTAATGGAAATTTAACTTATTGTTAAGTTTTAATGATTAGTGATTAGTGATTTAGATAATTTAATATGGTCGATGCGATATAATTAAACAGAATAACACGTTGTGCTATTAGGTTAGAATGTTAACTTCATAGTAGCAAAAACTGTTGATTTATCTTTTCATATATATCTTTAGGAATAACTATTTAAACGAACATTTTCATGAATGAATTAGTTGAAAATTAATATATATTTATCTTACAAAAATCAAACTATCTAGAAACTTAAAAAAAAAATTAAAAATCTTCACCTCGATTCTCACAAAATTTGATTTAGTTGAAAATTAATATATATTTATCTTACAAAAATCAAACTATCTAGAAACTTTATAAAAAAAATTAAAAATCTTCACCTCGATTCTCACAAAATTGGATTTAGTTGAAAATTAATATATATTTATCTTACAAAAATTAAAGTATTTAGAAACTTTATAAAATAAAAAAAAATTAAAAACTATCCAGTCCCGACCCCACCCATTGGAAATTTTAGTATTCATACTAAGCCAACTTTAGCTATAAATACCAACCCTATATGTGCAATTTTACATACTCAAATTTCATAATTAAGAATTAAAACAAAAAGAAATGGCCAAGTCTACCAACATGGTTGTTGCTTTGCTCTTCTTTTTTGCCCTCATGCTTTCCATGAATGGTAATTTTTACCAATTTCATCTATTTACATGAACCTATTTATCTTGTATATTTGACAAGTACATAATTTTTTTTTTTTTTCCTCTTTAAATTTCATGATTTGTGGGCATATATAGAAGAGCATGTGATGGTCGAGGCAAAGGTGTGCGAGAGGTGGAGCAAGACGTGGTCGGGATCGTGCGGGATCTCGAGCCATTGCGATAGGCAATGCAAGAATTGGGAAGGTGCAAAGCATGGAGCTTGTCATTCCCGACCTCGAGGAAGGGTTTGTTTTTGCTATTTCGACTGTTGAGAAACCATGAATAATTAATAATCCCATGGTAAAAATAATAATCTATAATCCATAAAATAAAAAAGGTTCAGTTTTGATTTCTGAACTAGTGTGTGTGTTTTTACTTAATTATGTGTGTGGAAAAGTGATTTATAATATATGTATGGTTCTTAAGAGTTTGGTAGTTTGTAAAAGTGTATTTTAGTTTATCTAGGGTTGCTTTGTGTGTTTTTGTTTCTTGCTCTTCATCTAAATATTGAATAAAATGACTTTGAATTAGTATATATCTCTATTGGATCATTTATTCTTTTAATTATGAGATGTGTAAACTAAAACTTTCAAGTATAATTCAACATTTCATTATTTGTCACAGAATATTTAATATTAGAAAAATCATAAAAAACTAATTTTTAAATATGTGATTACCATTAATTGAACTCTTTTATCTTTTAATTTTGAAAGACTCTTTTGATCCTATCATTTCATGATTATTCTACAAAAAATTAATTACTTGAACATTTAAAAATTGATCTAGGAATAAAATTTGAACATCCAACCAAAAGAATGATTTTACGAATTGTTTTATATAAAATAACAGATGCTTCCAAAAAATTGGATTATTTGAAGAAACAATTATTTGGTAAATTGTATTGGACTCACACACTATTTACCTCAATAATTATGATTTTTTTTTTAATATATGTGATTTAGGAGCCAGTTTTCGCGAAAATTAATTTTTAGGTAGGTGATCACCATAGATTAAACTCATCACTTTATGTATCATAAAATTCTTTTTGACCTATTAAATCAGATGGTCGAATACATTTTAATATTGTGTTATAAACACAATATCAATATCAAATGATTATATTTGAATAAAAAAAAAAATCAAATGATTATATATGATTACTATTTTTTTTTTAAGTCACTATGTTTATATTATTTTCTCAATCTCCTAAGTTTCTTAGTTACTTTCTGTTTTTTCTTCTTTTCTAGCTACATTCTAATCAAATAAACTACAATCACCTTTTTTTTTATATAAATAAAATGTAGTCAGAAAACAAGAAAAAGAGAAAAATAACTATTCCTTTGCAATATTTATTACATTGAGACTAAAAAGAGTTTGTGTTAGACTTGGGAACTTCCAGGGCATGCAAAAAAAACAAACAAAAAATAAAGACAAAGCTTCCAAATCAGTATTAAATATTTATAACCAATTTATGTTATTATGAGGTAATTTTGATTTCTTTTATTGGGTAAGATATTATATTCTTGAATAAAAGTGAAAAAAGAATTACAATTGTTCAACTAAAAATGCTATTTATATAATTTTCTAAAAAAAGCTATTTATATAAAAGAATATAAATCAGTTCAATAAATGAACTTTTTTTTGACCAAATGAATGAATAGCGCGATAATTTTATTGTTTGATGGTAAATCATTCTCCGATATATATTTGAAAAAAATAATCAACTTTTTTTTCCCATTAAATCAACTCTAAAAAATGATATTTATATAAAAGAAAATGCACAGAATTTAAAATATTATCGGTTCATTAAATTTCAAACTAGTAGTTTGAAACTTTGTACAAAATCCAAACATTTGTGTATAAATCCAAAAGCAAATTTATTTATTCAATATGGGTGACACGTAATTGTTTATTTATTTATTTTTTGTTAATTATTTTCACATTGAAAGTATATATATATATATTTTTTTTTTTTTTTGAGTTACGATACAATTTGGAAGTGGGGATCAAACCCGTGAATTTCTAGTTGATGACATAAATATAAATATAAATATAAATATAAATACTAATACTAATATGATGTTTGAACACTACTCTTTCCAACAAAAACAAGGTTTTTTTTTTTTTTTTAATTTTATATTTTGATTTGTGCGGCTAATAACTTTTCGAGTTTAAACTATTAATTATTTATATTTTCATTAGTGATGTAATAATTTAATCCTTATCTAATTTATAATTATTCAATATTTATATTCTCAATTTTTTTAATAATTTTGATATTCGATTCTTATTTGAGAATAATTGTACATTTTTGTAAGTTTATAATCTCAATCAAATTTGTATTAAAAAAATAAATAATAATAACAATAACTTTCTCTATCATTTTAATAAAGTTAGTACTAATTTTTATTATCGATAAAATCTTAACAAATATTTTTATTATCAAAATATTAAATTGTTACAAAATTTAAAATATATAAAATAAAGTATTTCATTCTAAATTTTAGGTACTAAATTATAAAAAAATTGAAAGTTTGTAAACTAAGATGTTAAAAAGTAAAGTCTGATTTTAATGATCAAATTAATTATTATTGTTCATTAATTTAACTTAGAGAAACTACTAGTTTATGAGGTTGTTAGCTACTTCAAGTATTATTGTTATTGAACTAAAAACAAACTTTTCTGATAAAAATATAAAGAATAAATTTTATCAGCTATTTATAACTATCTAAAATTTATTAAGAGGCATTTTGAACTAAAATGAAAACTATTTTAAGTAGTTTTTGACCAAATTCGCCCGTGGCCAATAAGTACCATTTTACAATCACATATTTTTATTTTTATTTTTGTATTTTTTTTCATTATTTAATATCAATTTTTTTTATAAAATAAAAATATGTGATTATAAGGATGGGTAAGTATTTTCAAAATATATACCTACCCGTTAGTAAGTATTGCTTTTCAAATTGATATTTATTACCAAATACGTATTACATACTTTATCAGATTTATAAAAATAATAGTGTGTATAAATATATATATATATATATATATATAGGTAAATTATTATTTTTTAAATATTTTTGAAAACATCCTTATATACTTACATTATTTATATCACACATTATTATCTTTATAAATAATGGGAAATCGTCAAAAACCATTACCATTTGCTTTGATTATTTTCTTTTTATCCAATAATATTCACTTTACGACTTTAGATCCTATGAAATCAATCTCCACTATGATTCTTTTCGGGATAACTTATTCAAACTCACGTCCTTTGTCAATATATGTAAATTTCACATCACTCTATTAATCCTAGATTAGTTATTGTTACTTGGGGTTAATTAAGAGAATTAGTTTTAGCTGATTACGAGTGGTGTTTTTGTGCTAGTATATAAAGCACTCTTGGGTAGGGTTTATTCAAGGAGGGAGTAAGATAGAAAGAAAATCTAGCCCCCTTTTGAGAGTCTTGCATCAATCAATGGCCAATCATGATGGTGACCGATCAGAATCGATCGATCCATAACAGTGGAGTAGGGATGTTCCCGAACCACTTAACTACGGTGTTCTACTCTTCTCCTTCCTTTTATGTTTTGTTATGATTTATGTGCATTCAATCTTAGGTTAGATATTTACCTAGAATTTGCACAACATTTTGGTATCAGAGCTGGAATTTAGAGATTACGTCGATATTGATCCAGAGGCTGCGATTTTGTGATATTGTGCGTTCTCGGCTCTGTTTTTGGTTGAAATCGTTCCAGATCTGCGACGGCAAGGGATTTTTGGCCTTTTTGAGATCACGATTTCTGATCTCTTGTTGTTTCTTGGAAGCGATTGTGGGGTTCGAGTTCGCATTTGCAGGAGTTTTCGTTCTTCGATTGAGAAGAAGCGGCGTTTTAAGCATCGGCGACTAGCCTTTTGAAGCAGATTACATCGATTTGCAGATTTGTTGCTATTTGGCGGCGATTGTAAAATCGGTGGCTTCTTCGGCGATTTGAGATCGGTTAATTTCATCAATTGGAGTACAATTGGGCTGGGCTTTTGGAAATTGCAATTTGCAACTTGCAAATTTAATTTTGAATTGCTGCATTCTGTGGATATTGATTTAAAAATCAATTTGATATTCCAGCTGAGATTGGCTAAAGAAATTGGCAGAATATTTAGAGTTTTGTGGGGAATTTATCACCCATTTAAGCTGCACACTCAGAAGTTTTGAAAAGGTATTCTTAATATCTTTGATTGTGTACATCTATTATTTTTATGTCCAACTATTTAGCTTACATTTGATGGAAATTGATTATTTGATGCTGTTATTTTGTAATCGAATTAGAATTTTGAGACATTGGATTGAGATATTGATATTATGTTTTGAGAATTGACTAGAATTCTGATTTTTGATGAGATTTTGTTGGAAATTGGCTGATTTTGGGAATTTGAATTAAAATTTTGAATTCTGAGATTCTGATTTTGAGAATTTGTTCTGAGCTTTGATTGACTGAGATTGAGATAAGCTGATTTGTTATCTGATCGAGTATTCTGATTTGTTGGCTGAAAATTTTGAAATTCTGAGACGGATTATTTTGGATTTGCTTTGTGATATTTTTTGGGTAAATTCTGATTTGATGGATTCGTCTTTTGATATTGTTTTCGAATTGGTGGCTCGTTAAGATTTTTCTAATTGGGATATGATTTTTCCCCGAGTTTTATAATTCTGATTAAGATGTCGGCGATGGATTGGGGATTTTAGTTTATGGAATAGGAAATTGAGAGTCCATTTTGTGCAACAAATGTTGCAAATTGCCTTAGATGATCATTCTAAGGATTTGGAAGAAAACTTTGTCGAATTCAACAAAATTTTGTGGTGACCTAACCAATTATGAAGAGGAGAATTTAGATGGTGAAAACCAAGTTATCATTCTCCTTGTTTTGTTACCCAAAAAAATTACAAAGATTTGAAATCAGTCATTTGGTACGGCAGAGATTCGTTGACCCTAGAAATAGTTCTTTGACTATTTAAGATATAGAGTTTTGGAGATGAAATTTGAGAACAAGGATTATGATAATTCTGTTAAGACTCCATTTGAAAATTTGAAAGGTTCTTCACCAGAAGTTAATTGTGTTGTTGATAAGCAGTTCGGTTCTGATTTTGAGTTTTCTGATATATGTTTGTCTGTTGCTTCTGCTTATGCATTTGAAAATCTGTTTGTTGAACCTTCAGTGCTTGTCAGTGACATTGCACGTTCAGATCCTATCTTAGTTGCTATCGAACCCGAGGATGTTCCATGTGGTTTAGAGCGCATTTTTCAGTTGTTCGATAGGGAGTTGGCTCGTTTGTTGGATTTTTCATGTAGGATGTTTGTGGTGAGGCCTGTAATTTGTTTGCTCATTATCTGCTTTTGCTAGTTTGTGATTAAATCCAATCTAGAGGGTATTGTATACTCTCATTCTGATGCAGATTCGTTTGCTTTTGCTAACATACATGAAGAGGGGATAGATGTTCTTTCTCCATTTATGTTCTTGTATGTATCCTCATTGTTGGGCTTTGATTGCATTGATCAGTGTTGGTTGCAGTGTTTTGAGCAGTTTGTCTCTTTCATGCTTGTCTACTTGTTTGCAAGAAATCTGTTTTGATTATGGCTTTGCAAGAGATCGTTTTGCTCGTTATGTTTTTGCAAGACTTCTGATGCAAGATGCATCATCTGCTTGGTCGCCACTTGTAGATGTTTTTTGGTTGCATCTGGTAGTTTTGTTCTTGGAGTTTTCAGATCTCTTGACTTGTTATGTCGTTTGAAGATTTCTTGCTTTGTGATTTTGATATGGAAGAGGTTTGTTTCTGTTCGTTTGGAGTTTTGTTTTGTGCTTCAGTTTTTGCCATTCTAGAAGCCCAGTTTGTTTGTTTGTTCAACAGTTACATGGATTTGACATATTAGATGCAGCATTCTGAGCATTCAGAATTTGATTTGAGCTATTGGTTCTGAATGCATTTGTTTCTGATAAGTATCCGGTCGGACATCCTGACTTCTTTTGTGAGTTGCTTATGTCGTTCTGAGAGGGTATACCTCATTTGTTTTGATTCCATGTTTTTGGCAACGTTTGTTTGAAGTCATTTGTCTGTTTTCGAAGATGTTCTTCGTATAACAGGTTCAGGTTGCCGTTGGTGGATTGAGTTCACCGTCTTGCTGAAATTCTGATTCTGAGGTCTTGAAGACCGTTGTGATTTGCTCTGCATGAGCGAATTCTGAACCAAGTCAGTTTGATGCATTTCTGAGTCATGAGAGTTTGGCATTTTGAGTCAAGATGGTTTGACAACTTCTGAGCCATGTTTGTTTGGCATTCTGTTATGAGCTGCTTTGCTTTTGCTTTTGTGGCATTCTGTTCTGAGCTACTTTGTTTTGTAGCATTCTGATTCTGATCCAGGCGAGTCTGGAAATTCTGTTATGATTGTTCAGTTTGAACATGTTCTGATCCAGGTGTGTCTGGAGCCTCAGAGTTATCGAGATCAACTCTGTTTGCCAAGATTGTTTTGTGATATGTACTTCAAGAGGGTATTTTGTAATATGTGAATTCCACATCACTCTATTAATCCTAGATTAGTTATTGTTACTTGGGGTTAATTAAGGGAATTAGTTTTAGCTGATTAAGGGTGGTGTTTTTGTGCTAGTATATAAAGCACTTTTGGGTAGGGTTTATTCAAGGAGAGAGTAAGATAGAAAGAAAACCTAGCCCCCCTTTTGAGAGCCTTGCATCAATCAATGGCCAATCATGATGGTGGACCGATCAGAATCGATCGATCCATAACAGTGGAGTAGGGATGTTCCCGAACCACTTAACTACGGTGTTCTACTCTTCTCCTTCCTTTTATGTTTTGTTATGATTTATGTGCATTCAATCTTAGGTTAGATATTTACCTAGAATTTGCACAACAATTACTATTCTTCCCACTTTTTCCCTTCACGTTACTACTATATTACCAATTTATTTTAGGGAACTTTTGATGAGAAAAAAAAAAAAAAAGGAAAATTCTATAAATGTCAAAGTTTTTGGAAAAATTATTTGAGTTGAATCGATAGTCTCTCTTCTTTAAATCTTATGCCGTAGAAGTTGATATCAGGCTATTTATTGGCGTTTTATCTGCATCTTCCTGGCCAAGACCCCAAACCAGTCGAAAGGTGCAAAAGCTACGAGACAGTCATAGTGCTCATATGCTTTTAAGAGCCAACAATTCGGGGAAGCTCAACGGAAGATAGAATTCCTTAGATATTATCAATGTTGCTAATCATACTTCAAGAAAACGAGCGAACCGAAGAAATTTATGGCATCAAACTACTTGTTACAATCGCACTCCAAAGACAATAGAACAACAACAGTGCTGACACTTGTTCCAATCGAGCGAATAAGTTTTTCTTTTTTGAAAAGTCTAGTGAATAAGTTAGTCGAACAAAACGTAAAGTAATTGGCACAATTAAGAACTACATCAACTATATTACATTTGTGTCATATAACCAAATAAAGAGTCTAAAAATAGAACATATATTTTAATCAAGTGAAATTAATGGGTTTAATCAAATTAAACTAATTGAAAATGATCTAATGACATTGACTGAAAAGAAGTTAAAATAATTACGGTAGAAAATATTTTAATATGTATAAAATATTTTTAAAAATTGTTATAATTAAAGAAGAATGCGATAATTTGCATAAATCTACAACCAATTTCCTTTCTTTTTGGTAATTTTTGTTAAGATATCACAATTATTCCACATTTGAAAAAGTAGACAATTATCCCACCTTTTTCAAGAGGTGAAACTCACATTTTCTAATAATTTTCACTCTTTTTATAATCAATTTAACCTTTTGTTCTTATAATTTATTTTAAAATGTTCCATAGAATTTTAGTGAGGACTGTAACTTAATTTGTCTACATGCAATTATAGATTTGTTTGGAACGACTCAAAGTAATGAATCCTATCAAATACTCCTAAACATTTTTTATGAAACAAAAAAAAATAATAAAAAAAAACAAATTATATTCAAAGTGAATAATATCAATATCAATATAGAGACTTAAGTTGAATTATCACTTTATCAATACAACTTTAATTGTCACCTTATCAAGGTTGAGATTTCATATTACACTTATATTATCCTTTTTAATTGGAGAAAATAGATTACAAATATTAATTTTAGAAATCGAGTCCATGACCATGGAGGGAAAATGACTCAGAAAAAGAAGAAGCCCACCGAACGGTAGTAGTTCAACACCAAACCACATAACTTGCACGACCAACCGATTTGTTGTTATTTACTAATTTTATTAATTCAAAAGAAATATTTCAAAAGTAACAACAAAATTCCTAATAGTCTATTTTCTCAACAAACTAATTTTAGAAAAAAACAGAATGAACAAATCTAATTCATAAAGATTCAATTTATACATGACTATTCAAATAAACTTATAATGAAACCCAATCATGACTATATTTTTTTTTTCTTTATTTTTCTTTATAAAGAAAATATACAACAAAATAAAGCAAGAAAGTAACAGAGAATAAAGCAAGAAAGAAACAGAGATGGATCAAAAGTTTCAATTTTTTTTGAATATTTAATCAACAAACCCACAAAGAAAGGAAAATTAAACGCCAAATTCAGGAACAGAATCAACCAATTCATTGAATCATCCACAGATTGTACAAATCAAAGCCAAAAAGTCACAGAAAATCAAAGAATTTAGTAAAATATGAATCAAAGAATAATCGAAAAATTCAAAAATCAAAACAACATTCTTCATGTTTCCGATCAAGCCAAAGACATATTCGAAAGCCGACTGGGAGTCGGCCGGAAATTCAACCACCGGAGAGTGGGTTTCCGGCTCGGCGGCGCCAACGCCCTTCTCAACACCTCTCGTCTGCCCTGAAGCCGCCGGAGTTTATCGCCGGCCGCCATGAAATTCCGGCCACCAAAACTCAAGCTCCTGCAAGTCGATCTAAAGCCACGGCTCCGGCTGGGATCCCGGCCGGCGGCGGGGAGCGAGGGCCGCCGATCAAGCTGCGATTGGGACTGAAAAATCGTAGGCATTTTTGGAGAGAAGAATCAAAACCCAGAATGAATTTGGAGAAAAGAAAAGTTGGGGGTTGAATTAATTTGAAGGGGTATTTAAGGAAATAAGATTTAGAAAACAAGAATTGGTTGTGGAGTTGGGGAAGAATTTTCAAAGAAGTTGAATAAATTTGTTGATGACGTGTCATGGTTTGACTGGTTGATGGCTCACTCTTTGGTTTGTTTGACCAAAGAATTTATTGGAAATGTCTCAATTATACTCCTATCAAAGTTCAAAAAGAAAATTCATGGAAGTTCTCTCATTTCATTGTATGGAGGTGAAAGAAAAAACCAATGAAACTCAATGGACCCAACATAAAACCGAATAATTAAAATATAATGATTCAAATTTGATAGAAGAACAAATTTTGATGTGGAATATAATGTAAGAACATTATCGCATTTATGGAAAATGTTGTTTTTGGTTAGCAAAATAAAAATCCTTAGAATCAAATTGAAGTTGAGACAAATAATTATAAAATGAATTAAATTTTCACTAAAATTAAAATCGAACTTAATCAAATGGAAACCGATTCAATTATTAAAAATTGAGAAAATGAGTAGGTTGTTGATTTGGCATAAAACCAACAACAACTCAACCCAAATCATTACTCAACATTCATGAACTAATTTAGTACAATATAGTATCTAAAAAAATATAGTAAAATATATACCACAGTTAACATTAATGAATTAATGAATTAATTAAATATATATATATATA
>JBBMEF010057342.1:0-12020 GCA_037832685.1 Sicyos baderoa
TATTTGCAATATTTTTAAAAAGTTACTATAATTCTAATGGAGAGTAGGAAAATTGCTATACAGCGCAAATTCCCTAAAAACTATCTGTTTTCTTACTTTTTATTTATTTTCCCTAAGATGACATTTGGGATAAGGAGAAGAGAGTTGTTGGAGTAATAATTATTGGTAGTTGAGGTGCTACTAACCAAGTAACCATTGTTTGTGTCTAAGTTTAAGGTAAAGATAATGGATAATGAGAGAAATTTGAGTGAGGATGGATTATCAGGTAGTATGACGATGGTTTTTTGGGTCGTACGATAAAGGTTAAAAGAGATTTAAATGAATAGTGATTATGGTAAGATAATATTTGTTTTTGGCTCAACCAAAGAGAAGCTAACCACAACTTTTCTCATTCATTTGAGGTATTAGATAGTGTGGACATCAAAATTAATTGATGATGAAAGGAGTAATCCACCTTTCTTATATATTGCTATGATGTTCAACTCTTTTCGATATATGATCCTAATATGAGGAGAAAATGAAGAAATCGAGAAACAACAACAATTAGTTCAACGGTTGACATTCTGATCACGGTTTAAATATCGTGAACTATGTTATACTATGATTCCTCACATGTAGTCTCATTGCTTGATCAACAAATTGGGTCTAGTGGCCAAGTGCCTAATAAAGGCTTATGGGCAACATCTTTGAAATCTAGTGTTGAAATATATATTTTGAACTTTATGTTATATTAGAGTTTTATGATATTACGACACTAGGTATAATCTCTTAAAACTCTTGCCCAATTTATAAAATATTTTATAATTTTATTTTCTAAAGTTTCTCTTTTCTACGTGTGGGTATAATAACTTAAACAACATTAATGAAATATGTGTAATCTTTGCCACGGTGCATACCGTCTGACCCTACAACATTTGGATGCCAAGAAAACTCGTAAGAAATTAATTCCTAGATAGGTGGCTACCATGAGATTTGAACTCATACTTTTATACACCCAATGCCTCCTTTGACCAATTGAGGCACCTTATAATGGTTAAAAGTGATGCTTTTGCATCTATGTTTTGGTCTTTTGTGGGAAATTTGAACAGAATTGGAGTGTTGGGAGAGCATAGCTTCCAACCCATTTGAGGAAATCTCTCTTGGCTTTGTTTAAGTTAGAAAAATGTCAAGATTAAGTTATAAAAGTTGTCATATCTTGACATGACTTATATTTTAAAGGTCACATTTTATTTATTTATTTTCTATTTTTTTGGATTAAAAAACAATATAATATGGTATCAAATTAGACTATATATTGACATGAAAAAATAAGTAACATCAAGATACAACTTAAATTGCTCTATTGTGTAACAGAAATAAGAAACAGAGAAAGAAATATCAATAATCATAAAGCAAGAAAGAATATCCAAATTGTCCCCAAAATGAAAGCATAATGTTTCATGAGGCTGTCTTGAATTTGTGTGATATTAATGACTTATCCTTTATCTTGTTGTCATCTGCTCTATGAAACTTGTTAGTTCTTTTCAATCCCAACCAAACATAAAAAGGAAAAGAATAAAAAAGCTTGTGGTTCATGCTTTTTAGAGTATCACTTTTTAATCATTAGTATTAAAGGCTAATGTTGTTGGTTCTTTTTTCCTTTTCTCTTTTCACAATGATAAGATTTCATGTGCCAATCTCTTCACTTGACTTCCACAAATCTCAAATTAATTCCTCAAATGTCTATTAAAAAACAATTCTATTTCAAAGACTTCATAAAGGAGTAGCCATGTTATTGTTACTTTTACTCTTTTTAGAAAAGGAATGTGATGGACAACCCTTAAATCCAAGCCTCATTGGCTACAATAATTGGGTTCCCAATCCTTAATCAACTACAAGTTAGAGTCTTAGAGAGACACAACTCCATCTTCTTAATTATTATTTTTTATATCCGTGAGTACCCAGACCGACTTACGCCCATCACGATTATTTTCACAAGACATACTCATTGACTCTACAACATTTGGCTGTCAAGAAAACTTGTAGAAAATTATTGTCTAAATAGATGGTTACCATGGATTGAAACTATTACCTTTTGACTACTAGGTTGATGATTTATGTTTTATGAACATTTATAGTAGAACTAATCAAAATTAAAAAAAGTTCAAGAAATTTGAAAATCATTCTAATAGATAGAAAATGTCATGATCATACAGACTTATTCTTAACATTTACAAATGTCTGAAAAAACAGAACCATCACTAAAACAGACCTATCGATGGAAGTTTATGTTAAAAAAAACTAAGCCATGGATAGGTACAAAGAGAAGGTGAGTACCTTAGAACCCTAGTTCTAACCAAATCTGTGTGTTATGAGCGGCTCCACATTGATCTTGCCACTTCTTATAAACTCCAAGCACAGATGCTGTGTTCTTGTACCCGGAACACGCCAATCACGTCGACCTCCCTGTCGGTACATTCTGGTATGACATGTCTTGAACGACTGAATGTCTTGCGATTAGTTAGTTAGTCGAATTAAACTTTGCCATTTCCACTATCCCATTCCCACAAGACAAACTTTGCCACCCAGCTCAGGTGGCATTTAAAGATGCTGACATTGTCTTAGCCAGCACAATCGAAGCTCAGTTTTCATTGCTTTTTGTATCTGAGCAACATCTTGATCTACTCCGTGCAGCAATAGATAAGTTGAAAGCATAGTAATCGACCGACAGTAAACTACGGGTTGAATCATATAAAACACCAATCAGCCCAAAAGCTTAAATTAATGGGTTGGGGTAAATTTAGTTATATCAACTAACAGTATTCTTTATCATTTGTGAGCTTGAAAAATTTAAGAATGTCTATCAAGTGAAAAATTAATATTAATTAGGATGAAACGACTTGACAGATATTTGAGCCTAATACCTCCAACTCTGATATTATGTTGAATCATGTTAAAATATCAATCAACCCAAATATTCAAGAGCATGGAGTAGGAGGGGAGGACTTATACATACGAGGGATTGTTTAATGAATCAATTACACGTTCGAGAGGAAGAACTTGTATGCCCAGAATCTCCATTGAAATTAAAGAATTCCAAGAAACTACATCTCTTCCCGCAACTCCATCGAACACCTTTTGTGCAATAGATCTATTGCACAAAAGGTAGGAATCAAAGCATTGGAAAAAAAAAAGGTAGGATTCAAACCCAAGTTTTATAGCATGAACAAGAACCTTCTAGCCTGACCCAACATCAGAAACTCTTGCACAAGCCTTGAATACAATTAATATGAAAGAAACTACGTGATAGACAATAATTAGCAAGAGTTAGAACAAGATCAATAGCTAACATAAGTGGGTCAATAAACTAAGAGCTCATATATATGAATTTAAGAAAAGTTTAGGCCATACTCATGTCTAATTATATGTATATTGATGTCCACAGGTGGGGCGGGATTAGGAAATGACTTCTCCGTCTCAGTCTCTACCACCAAAATCAATCACCACACGAAATTCACCTTCACTGAGATTTTTAGTAGAGAATTTTTTCAGTGTATTTCTTTTTCATTTGTTTATTTTTTAGATAATAATCTCAAATAATTAGATTTTCTTTAAAATATCTATAACTTTCAATTTTACCCTTAATTATTAAGGAAAAATATTCATTTAAAAAAATAATTCCACCAACAAATATTATTTTATCTAAAAACTAAAGATTAGAATGGAAGTTTATATATATATATATATATATATATATATAAAATGCCAAAAAAATAAAATAAAATAATAAATAAATAATACTCTACGTCTTCGGCCTCATTCCCGGATTCCCATCCTCGTTTAGTCCCGCGGGAAAATGAACCTCGTTGATCACTTTTTGTTTTAATTTTTTTTTTTTATATACGTGACTGTCTGGGCCAGCTTGCGCACACCTCGACTAATGTCATGGGGCGGTAGGTAGGTTAGGTGGCCACCATAGGATTTGAACCCATAGTCTTTTGCACCTCAAGGTCTCCTTTGACCAATTGAGCCACCTTATGATGATTTAGGAAGATGATTACAAATACCGATTTTTTCAAGATTCGAACCTGTAAAGCTGGTGTTGAACTCGTTTACAATCAAACAACGAAACCATTACGTTACTAAAAGTAATATTTTACGTGAAAGATTAGTTAACGATATAAACTTTTAGCAGGTTTATAGGAAGCAAAAACTAAAACAACTTGAAATTAACCCTTTTTTCTACAAAATGATGGGCTATAGGTTGACACTAAAACGTAGACTTTAACGAATTAGTAACAGCTAAAAAATTTAAGTTGATCCAAAAAAATCTCATCGACTCCATTACATTGGTCTTAAATGTTACAATCAACTCCATGAAATAAATTTGAAAATTATTTTCTTTCCTCCTCTCCCATTTACCTTAAAATTTTATACTTGATCTTTCAAAGTTTCAAAACGCCAATCATTGTTGTCTATGAGGTTTATATCTCATTTTAATATTGTTCCTAAGTTGTAGTGTAACCATCAACTGACTTAACCAAATTATGAAGCACCAATATACCATAAGAGATTCACATTTTTTCTGACCGAACAAACCATTGTCAGCAAAGTTTATTTTTTATTCTTCAAATCCATTTTCTTTTTCTTACTTTACACACAACAGAGGTCACCAGTGGTCATTTGTGAATGACAAAATACCAAACACAGTTGGAAAAAAAAATATGGTCTAATCATCATTTTTGCAAATTAAAAAATGACGGATTCAATTCAAAATCATTTATCATAATATATTTGGTTAAAAAGCTAATGGTTATTAGTCAAAAATAACTCGATTAGTCACACATATTAAAAATGAAAATTACATTTTCAATCTATAAAATTAAGATCTAGTTTCAATTTGATTGATATATTTTTAAATTAAATATTTTTATTTCTAACATTTGAGTAATGGTGTTTTTTTTTTTATATTAAGTTATTGTTATTTAATCGACTTTAAAGTATACGACCAAATTGAAGACAGACTTTTCCCCAAGCCTCAAAAAATGATAATTAAAATTAGTATAACATATCACCTTGGTACCTTCCACCATTGAATTAAAATCTAATCCTAAAAAATTCTCAAAAAAAAAAAAAAAATCTAATCCTCAAAAACATGAGCGACCAATCCCACCGCCGCAACGCCGCCGTCTATTTCACAGTCCTCTTGCTAACCTACGCCGTCGGTTACCTATCTTCATCACGGTCCTCAACGACGTCGTTTCCCAATTCTTCAACCCCTCAACTCTTCCACGTCACCGACATCGACCAATTCCGAATCACAACCCGCTGTTCCCCTCCCATCCCTCACCGACAGGTCCGTTTAACAATCCTCCGGAAACTCTTCAACGGCCGATCCCCGTTCGTCCACTTCCCTCCGCCGCACGCGGCGGCGCTTCTCCACCCGAAAAAAATCAAGGGGTGGGGCTCGACCGGCGCGGTTTTCGAGAATCTCGTGAAGCAAGTTAAGCCGCGGACTATAATCGAGGTCGGTTCGTTTTTAGGCGCCTCGGCGACTCACTTGGCTGAGTTGACTCGCCGGCTCGGCCTCCAGACTCAGATTCTCTGCGTCGATGATTTCCGCGGCTGGCCCGGCTTTCTAAACCGGTTCAAGGACTTGTGGATGATAAACGGCGACGTTTCGTTGTTGTATCAGTTTATGCAAAACGTGGTTGCTGTGAACGCGTCCGATTCGGTTATTCCGCTGCCGTTCTCTACCGGTTCGGTTCTGGATAGCTTATGCGAGTGGGGGGTTTATGGGGACTTGATCGAGGTGGATGCGGGTCACGACTTTAACTCGGCTTGGTCTGATATAAACCGGGCTTATCGAATCCTTCGACCGGGAGGGGTTTTGTTTGGTCATGATTATTTTACTGCGGCTGATAACCGTGGGGTTAGACGGGCGGTTGATTTGTTTGCTAAAATTAATGGGTTTAAAGTCAAAGTGGATGGTCAACACTGGATCCTTCTCTCACATTGATCTCCTGCCACGTGTTCAGCTTTATTCTATTTAAAATTAAAATTTAAAAAAATGTAAACATTGAGTTGGGTATATGTATATTTTAATTCCACAATGTTTAAAGTAGAGTAAACGATTTTATACTATTCCATAAAGAAGAAGTTACATGTTAATTTTTTCACTCTCAATTATTGTGTAGTTAATGCTCTGTTTGATAATTATTTGGGCCCCGTTTGATAATCATTTGGTTTATTGTTTTTTGTTTTTCAAATTTATGTCTATCTCTCCCAAATTTCCTACAATATGCTCCATCATTCCTACCATTTATCCATCTTTCTTTAAGAAAGTAGGAGAATACTAACCAACTTTTAAAAACAAAAACAAACTTTGAAAAGCTACTTTTTTTTGTTTTTAAAAGTTGGTTGGTCTTCTCCTACTTTCTTAAGGAAACATGTATACATAGTAGGAAAGATGAAGCACATTGTAGGAAATTTGGGAGAGAATAAGCTTAAATTTGAAAAACCAAAAAACAAGAAACCAAATGGTTATCAAACGGGGCCTTGGTTTCTTGTTTTTGGTTTTTCAAATTTAAACCTATTTTTTTTCAAATTTCCTACAATTCTTTTCATCATTTCTATCATGTATATATCTTTCCTTAAAAAAGTAGGAGAAGACCAACCAACTTTTAAAAACAAAAAAAGTAACTTTTCAAAAAAAAAAAAAATTAAAGTTGGTTAGTATTCTCCTATTTTCTTAAAGAAAGATGAAAAAATGGTAAGAATGATGGAGCACATTCTATAAAATTGGAGAGAAAATAGGCTTAAATTTAAAAAACCAAAAATAAGAAATCAAATGTATCAAACGCGGCCTAAAAAATAATATTTAAGATAGAGATTCTAACCTATGCAATGGTAAAACTATAAAGACAAAAATGTTTAAATATCTCATTCCTTAACACAATTCATCTTCTTCGTCTCTGTCCCTACCACAAAATTTAATTTTCGGCCATATACAATTCATCTTTTGTCTGTCGATTCCGGGTGATGAATTTTGTCCATTCATTTTTTTATAATAATTTCAAATAATTAAATTTCATAAGAAATATCTATTAAGTTTCAACTATTTAATTAAAAAAAAAAAACAATCTATTATTAACATGTCTTAGATTTTCATCCTCTCCCATGATTTTTTTTTCGTCCTTATATGTGTACTCCACGAAAAAAATGAACATCTCTATTTTTAACATGCTTTAGACTTTTATATCAAATTTGAACTAGGTATACACGGGTCCGAAGACATGAGGCAAAGCTCGTTGTTGATCCCAAGTGGATGAGCACATGCTTGGGTTATGGTCCAAGTCTATTTGCCTTTTTCATTTTATTATGTCATTAGAAGAGAGTTCATAACCTACAACTTCATGATTACTAGACTATATAAAAAGATGTCTTTAAAATTCTCCTTTTATCGACCCATAAATAATATAACTAATTAAAGGAATGATCAAAATAAAAGTAGAATTTTTTCATATCAACCGGCTAAACATCAACCTTTGAGAGGAAAAATGATTTTAACTAAGGCAAAAAAAAAAAAAAAAAATAATTCTCCAAAATTCATTTAACACATGGTTTAAAAGAGTTGGAATAATTGAAAACATAAAGAAGCATTCAAAGGTGGAAAATTTAAGATCCAGAAGTTAGAAAATGATGCTGCCATTGACTCCCCATGAGTACACAATATAGACAAGGCAAAATACCACATTGAGGTTAGTGGAGGGGTTTTAGGGTTAGAGTTTGATATATAGCTATCTTACTTGAGTGATTTTGCATTGGTCAAATTATGTAGCCTAACCCCACTCTCTTTCCTACCCAAAGGACAAAATAAATGGTAAATTAATTGTATTGTTGTTTGAATGTATAAGCATTAACTTTTTCCAATCATTTTAATTATCACAATTTCATTATACGTAATGTGTGAGTATCTAACATAGTTTTACACATAACTTACACTAATTTCATGACAACCATTTATTTTTATTACATTTTTTTAGCTTAAGAATAATTGAAAGTGTGACTGTTTGTCATAAATACATAAATCTTATATTAATTAAGATTTTATCATGTTTAGTTATCAATAAAATTTAGGAAAAATTAATTTTTAAGTAAGTTTTTTTTTGTTGAGTACAATTTTTAAGTTATGTTTAGTTATCTTATTAAAATTTTATAAAAATTCACTTAATTATGCATAATGTAAAGGATTCAACTTTCATGTTTCTATAAATGAAAAGACGTTTCAAAATATAATTCAGTTATAATCACGAGTTCAATTTCTAAAATCGATAATTTACTCTCAATTATCTTAGAGTAGTTATACCTTTTAAAGAGTTTATAATCTCTCTTCCTTAACCTATACTAAAAAGAAAAAAACTTTGAAGTTTGTATATGTATCAATATGAGACTATAATTTTAAATTGTTTGAGGCAATCGTGTGAGCCGTCCTCTATTAAAATGTCGAATTGCATTTTTTTTTTAATAATTAGCATGCATGTCAGTCGTCACTAGTAAATTAACATATGAATTATGATGGCCAAACCGAAACCTTATTGCTATATATCATATTAAAAAAAATCGATTTAACATTATGTGGAATCCAATTCAACATCATTATATATATTCAGTTAATAATACTAAATGATCAATCATGAATGCTTACCTTATCATTCCAAACATTATATTATACGATGCAAAAAACAATCGTATATCATAAAATCATATGGAAAACAAAATTTACTGGTTATTAAATAGTATATATGAATCTTGAATAATAAAAAAAAAATAGTATACATGAATCGAAAAGGTTGGTGATTGAATGATTTCATTGTTTTGTAGAATCTAATTCAACACCATTATAAATTAAAAAAATATAGTATATATGAAATTACAACTTAAATCTAATTGACAATAAATAAAGTAGTCGATTTTTTTATAAATATTAAAAAATCTCCTATATGTTTCTACTTTGTGATTATTGAGATGATATCTCTTTGAATCACCAATGTTAAATCAATTTTTTTAATTAAATATTCATTTAAATTTAAAGGGTTCTTATATCAATTAAATATTAAAATTAAACAAATTGACAATAAGAAAAATAGTTTCTAATAAAATCTTATTTAATAAACTGATTAACTAACATTTATTCATTTTAGTTTTTAATATTCAAAACATCCATTTTTTGTTGACGTTGTCCCCGGTCACTAGTGAGTCTCGAAACTGGAACATTGAAGGGAGCATACCTCTAAAACCCAAGTAGTCATCCACTGTGCCACCCCTTGGGGTTCAAAACATCCATTTTAATCATCAATTAGCTGGTAAAAAGAACTAAAAAAAAGTATAAATACTAGTATGTCCATCAAATAAAATAAGCACTTAAATGTCAACCAATAAAGCAAGCATTTTAAAAGTAAAACAACAACTGAAATGGAACATATTTAAAATGGTACAAATTAAAGTCAAATTACTGATCATACAATGTTTAAAAAGAAATTGAAATCATTAAGATCCCATTGGAAGTGTGTTTGTTTGGTGAAGGGGTTTCCTTAAGCCGTTGACCAAACGCACCTAAATAAAATATAATTGCACCACTTGGCATGTTACTATTTCATGCACAACTTCGCCTACATCATCCCAACCTTTCGGCAGTTTCAATCATTCCCACGTGTCGAACATCTAATGGAGCAACGTGGCTATTCAGCTTATTAATTATTATTGTAAATTATCTTAAACCTAATCCCCTATAATACCTTCTTATTTTAATACCGAATTTACTTACCCTTTCTACCTCCATTTTTATTTTTATTTTTTTTGTGAATAAGTTAAAAAGGTTGATTTTTGGCATAAATATCAGAAGTGAATTGTCTGAAAAGATGAGGATAAAGGTTTCGAGCACTCTAAGAAAAAAGTATGTAATTTTGGTTTCAAATATTTTAATCTAAAATACTTTAAATTTTGTGTAATAATACTAGTTAAATTCATTTTATATTTTCTTGTCTTAGAAAAATTGTGAGTAGTATAAATTTTGAAAATAATGTTTACCTAATTGGATTTGAAGAGAAAATTGTATATGATTGTAATAATTTTTCATATAAAATTTTCATCTAATTTTTGTTGTGTATGATTGTAACAACAAAAAAATGTGTTATAATAATTAATGTATACTTATGTTCAAGATGCCATAGATTCATCCCCACTCGTTGATTTTTTTTTAAAAGGTTAAAAATACTTTTTTTAAATATTTGTGAGAAATGAGGCTAATTTACTCGTATATTGACTATTTTCACGGTATATTTAATTACAAGGTATTGAACTTGTTTACAACTAAACAATGAAATCACTACGCCACTAACTCTTTCGCTTAATTGTACGACATTTAAATGTGAAGAAATCAATAAAAATAATTAATTTCTTGATAAATATGTGACTACCATGATATCTTTTATGGGGCTTAGATCATTTTTTGTCTTATTTTGCAAAAACATTTTTGAAACCTTAGGTTATTAGCCTTTTTTTTTTTCTTTATGTAAAGAGTCCTTTAACTAAATTTTGTCTTCCTCGCTTCATTTTCAGGTGAAAAATTGAATATTAAGTTGAATTTTATGACCTAATAATTCATGAATTAATTTATTGAGCTTAAATAGTTAGATAACTTACCCTTTACATACAAGACCAAAATTATTATTAAATTAAAAAAACTAAGATAATGAAGATTAATTATTAGTAATAATAATTAGGAAGACTTGAAAGGGGAAATTTGTAGTTGAGACAAATTCAAACCAAACCAAAACCTACAACTTCAAGTTGTCGTAATGTCAACGTCTTTCCTCCTAATCTCAACCCAACGCCAACGCCCAACTCAAAATCCTTTTTTTTTTTTTTTTTTTTTTTTTTTCCTTTTCCACAAATAAAAATTCACTTATAAATATCTTCCTCTCCATTTCATTTTACACTCCCCAAAAAACCCCCCCCAAAAATACCATGGCCGTTTCTATTTCTTCTCGAACCGACGTCGTTTCGTGGTACTGCGCTTTGGGCCTATTGGGCCTGATTCTCGTCGGCTCCGTCAGAGAATCCTCCTCCGCCGTGGACGACGGCCGGATTCTCAAAGGAAACTTGCTGACGTGGCGGCCGTGCGATGAGATTTACGTGGTGGGAGAAGGAGAAACGCTTCACACGATTAGCGACAAGTGCGGTGACCCGTTTATCGTGGAGCGGAACCCGCATATCCATGACCCGGATGACGTCTTCCCCGGTTTGGTCATCAGAATTATCTCCTCTTCCAACCCGACCAAATCCGGGTTGGAAATCCAAACTCCTTGATTTTTTTCTTCTTTTTTTTCCAATAAATAATATAAATTCTTCTGAAGTTTCAGGCCAATTTATACTTACCCCACAAAAATAAATTAATACAGAAATTGTGTGTTTTTTTTTTCTTTTTTTTTTTAAGGATATAGATGTGGAAGATAGATTATGCTCACTTGTATGTATATCATATAGTTTAAATATTTTGAGAAATAATTAAGAATATCTATTTGTAATTTGTCTTCTTTTTTTTTTCCTTTACTTGATCTCTATTTTTTTTTTCTTTTCTTGATGCATTTCTTGTTGACACGAAAGCTGTTTTATTTTGACTTGAACTTTGTTTCTTTCGATAATTTATTACATGGGTGTGTGAGTAATGAGTATCTCATCTTCCTTGTAATTGATTGAAAATTTGTTTTTGGTTTTTGAAAAATAGGATTTTTTGCATCTAAGGGTTAAAAAAAAAAAAAAAAATTGGCAAAAAAGGGAATTTTCCCCAAAATATTTGCAAACTGGGGGCATCGCGTGGCTCCCACCCACGTGACCAAAAAATAAAAAAATTTGGGGAAAAAATCTTTGTTATTTTCCTTAAATTTTTCCTATTTGGTTGGGAAAAATCTTGTTAATATGAGATTAAATAATAATTGATTAAAAATAAAAATATATTGTTAAAAATATATTGGATTGTT
>JBBMEF010057353.1:0-12019 GCA_037832685.1 Sicyos baderoa
CTGTTCTTTGAAGTGTTGATTTGTTTTAAGAAGTCAAACAACATGTAGAGCCTTTATGTGTTTGTCTTTGAGCTGAACTGGCTAGAAATAAAACCAGCATGTAGGATTGCTTTGATTCTTTTGCATTTATTCAACATAGGTTCAACAGTACGTTTGAAGAGTTAAGACTTTTCGAAATAATAAGTGATGTATATATTTAAAAGGAAAAAAAAATCAAAACCAAAATAAAACAACTACAAAAACAAACAAACAAATGAGAATGAATGCTATGATGTAACTTATTATTTAATCGTCAATCCTTAGTTAAGTCTCGTCTTTTAAAACATTAATTTCGATTGTATAAGTGTCAACTATTCCATTTTTTCTTAAAATTATCTGTTTTATTCCTCTTTTCGGTATTATTTCGGGTGAAGTTCCAATCTATAATCTCTTATTATGACACAATGTCATGAGTCTTTTGCTAGTCATTATTTTTTTTCATAAATAAGAAAGTAAAAGACAATATATGGAGAAAACAAAAATCTAATTTCATCCATAGCAAGTACTAAACATGTCAATAGTGTAATTGTTTCATTATTTGGCGGTAATCCAATTCAACATCAAAATCATAGGTTTGATCTTGAAAATCAATATTTAATTTTTATTTAATTAAGGGAAGTAGCACCTTTTATATAGTATTTGTGGTCCTCATTTTAATTATATATTCAATTCACAATAGTTGGAATGAGGAAATCGAATTCATGACATACAATTTTAATTTTTAAAAATATAAAAACTAAATTTTATTTTCTTCCATTTATAAAGACGACATTCTAGCTTTTATAATCGTATGGATTACATTTTATTTTTGTACAAATAATAAGTATACAGATTTTCTTTTTTTTGAGTACAAGTGGGGAAGGGGATTACAAATACTGATTCTTACCGGGTTCAAACTCGTGACGGGGTGTTGAACTGGTTTACAACCAAATAATAAAACCATTGCACTACTGACCCTTTCGTAGAATAAGTAACAAGATAAAGAGAGAAGAATATGTTCAATAATTTAGAAAAAAATCGAATTGTATGATTACAAGTATAACAACAAAAGGTGAAAAGAATCAAACTTAAAGTAGGTAGTTGAAAAGAATTGGCATGTGAAACTGAAAGACGAAAAATCCCCTGAAATTACTTCAAGATTTTATAAAGTGGCAAAGTAATTATAGGAAATTGTAATGCAATTCCATGAGAAGTATATATTTCATTCCATGAAAAATTCTCAAATAATAAATACTAACTATAAGGATAAGTTATATCTTGTTATGATTTGAGCAAATGAAATGAACAGTCGTCGATGGAGAATGAAGGTTGAAAGAATTTAAAAATAGTTTATTGAAGGTTGAAATAAATGGTGGAGACTCAATGCTATCATACAATTATATTCAATATGTTAATTCAATTTCATTAAATATAGGGGATTTTTTAAGGAAATTGTACTGAATACTCTAATTTTACAAAATAATTACAGTTCTAGACAAATTTGAAAATATTTAGTATTCATAGTCAAATATACCATATAAATAATAATCATCATATTGTATTATGTATTAGTTACTCGGTATAAAAAGTATTACTTTATATCATATATTTGACTATGATTGCTAAATTTTTTTAAAATTGTCTAGTGTTGTATATATTTTATCAATTTGGTCTATTGATGCAAAAACCCCATTATTTTTATGTATAACAAAAAAAAAAACAAAAAATGCATTAATAAAACAAATTTGAAAAATATAGTTTTTTTTTTTTTGAAGACGCAAAAAAAAAAAAAAAAAAAGTTTATAACCAAAAAAAAACGATGGATCTCTATAAATTACCAAAATATTTATGCTTAGCTGACGTCGACTTGCTGATGTAAAAATGTATTGCATCATAGATATTAACATTACTTTTAAAGCTTTAAGAAAAAAGAACATTTTTTTAAATAAATAAAATTTGAAAAATGCCCTCAATGATCCAAATCAACTTAACCCAATCCATGCGATTAGAATAGGTCTAAAAGGTAGCTCTAAATTTGATTAAATTCCAACTAATTATATATTTAAATTGATAAAAACCTATAAAGACAAAGATGGTCGTAAGATCCTTCGCTTGCAACTTCCATGAAGTTAAACGCCATAATTCCGGCATATAAGAATCGGTCGTGTTTCAACATTTCTTAACAACATCAAAAAACTTCATCAATTTTTACAAATTAAAAAAAAAAAAAAAAAAAAAAAAAAAAAAATTGAAAGCAATTTATTTTCTCTCTCTCTCTCTCATATGTACCTTCGTTGTCTTCCACTCCTTTTTGCTTAATAAATACCCTTCCAAAAATAATTTCTCTCATCCATATTTCATAGATCATTTTTATCATTCCAATTTCCAAGTCCAAAATGGGGTCACAAAACGGGGTCGTTTTGTTCAGAGATTTGTTCCCTGAAATGGTGGAGAATTTGGGAGTTGAAGGGTTTATGAAGGAACTCAGAGCTGGATTTGGTTTGTTGATGGATGAAGAAAAGGGAGTTATAACAGTGGAGAGCTTGAGGAAAAAAATGGGGTTTTTGGGATTTGATGAAGAAGAAGCCATGGCAATGGCAATGGTGAGAGAAGGGGATTTGGATGGAGATGGAGCTTTGAGTGAACTTGAATTTTGCATTCTCATGTTCACGCTTAGCCCTGGATTCATGCAATTATCTTCACATTTATTTCTCCAATATCATCACAACCTAATTAAGAAATAGACTAATTACATATGTATATGTGTTTACAATATTGTTTTTTTTTTTTTCCTTCTTTTTCTTTGTTTTTATATTTGTTAGCTAAATGATGTAAAGTTTGTTTGATTAAGCATTTTATAATTTGTGTTCAACTGTTTTTTGTATAAAATAATTCAAAATGATTCAAATGAAGTTTATAGGAGACTTTTACTATGTCAAAATGAACCTAATTTAACAAGTCGGAAATTCCACATAATTTTTCAATATATGAACATATATAATATTTATACTCATTGATCTCATATATTTTTTATAACAGAAATATTTGCTAAGAACCTTGAAAAAGACTTGGTAACATTTAATAGAATATGTGGTTATTTCTCTATCAACCCATTCAATACGAAAATACTATCTAATAATATATAATTATTACTCAACAATGCTGAGTTTCAATTGGAGTATCATTTAATTTATTTTCAAAAGAAAAAAAAAACAACAACAAAACAATTGGAGTACCATTTTTGCTATCTTTGCGCTAGCTTTCACCCATTATATATATAAACATAATTACTTTTTGTTATCTTGTTCTAGAACTACTCTAATTTGAGTTGATGATTCTAAAATAATTATTTAGTTTAGTATTAGATGATATGAAATTTTGCCTCAAAACTAATCGATAATAACAGCTCATATTTCTTATTAAAAATATTGAAAATTTCTCATAAAAATAAATATCTTCAACATTTAGTCTATATACTTCATCACGATTAGTTTATACTTCAAGACTTTTCAATATCACAAATTTGTTGGTTTAAATGCCTTTAAAAAAATACGAAAATAGTGGATGTTCATGACTAAAAAAATTATAAATTGATATATTTCCAGAACTCAAAGAAAAAAAAAATGTGTCATAAAAAAATTAAAAAAAATGTTGGATTAAACTACAAAAGTAGCCCCTCAATCGATTAGAAAGCATTGGGCCTCACTGGGCTTGCAAGCTAAGTAGCTTGGCCCAATTCCAAAAGCACATAAAAAACCCGATCCGATTCGAATTGGGAATTTCGCTCCATTAATTTCTAGGGCTCATCATCGTCTTCCCCAAATTCTCCAACACAGAGAAATATGCCGCAAAGACACTCGAAGAACAATAACGATGAGAAACGGAAGCTCCGATACGGAATGCAGGAAGATACTCAGAGGTTTGTTCATTTTACTAATTGCTTTGGTCTTTAAATGGTGAAATCTTGATCCTATACAGTGGTCAATTATCTTATTGAGATTTTGGTCCGTAGTTTTTGAAATTTCTGAGTATATGCTATGGGGTTGTAACTTTGTCCGAGCTTTTATATTAGAAAAGAATTCTTGATATGTACTATAGATGCTTATTGTGAATAATGTTCACTATTTACAAATTTGTTAGGATTGAAGCACAAATGAAAAGATTTATGAGTTCAATGAAGTTTGATGTAGAGAAATTTGATGGAATGAGGAATTTTGGCTTGTGGCAAGTGCAAATCAAAGATGTGCTAATACATTTTGGATTACACATGGCTTTAAGGGGAAGACCAAGTGATGATGCTTTCGAAAAGTTAAGTGATGATGGTGGTCCTACAAAGCTCCATAGTGGTTCCATCAAAGGTTCTTTTGAAAAGTTCAACATGAGTGAAAATGAATGGATGAAAATGGATTTGAGAGCTTCAAGTGTAATCAGATTAAATTTGGCAAAGAATATTCTTGTTGATGTGCATGGAGTTTCAACGGCCAAAGAGCTTTGGGAGAAGCTTGAAGCGATGTATCAAGCAGATAGTATATCAAATCGTTTGCACTTGAAGGAGCAGTTTTACACGTTGCGAATGGAGGAAGGTACAATAATCTCAGATCATTTGAGTGTTCTCAATAGCATTGTCTTTGAACTGGAAGTGATTGGTGTGAAAATAGAGGATGAAGATAAGGCACTTAGACTTATCTTGTCACTTCCACCTTCTTATGAACATATGAAGTTAATTTTAATGTACGGAAATGAATCTTTAAATTTTGTTGAGACTACTAGCAAACTTCTATCCGAAGAAACAAGGCTTAAACATGATTTACGTACTTCACAAAAGGATTCTACACTAGTAGCTAGCAATTGGAAGAACAAGAAAAACTTTGTCTAAAAGAAAGGTTGTTGGGAATGTGGACAATCGTGGTAACATTAGAAATAATCGTCCTGATAAAGCAAGTTTGTCAAAGGGCTCTAGTTTGGATACGGATGTCGTCTCTTTCATTGGGGGATATGTTGACTTTTCCTTGTAGAAAGAAAGAAATTTTCCTCATAGCATACCAGCTTTGTCATGATAGAGGATGTTCAACAAGTTTGCACACAAATATTGACTTGGTGAGGCATGTGATGGAAATTATGTTGATAGCTGAAGAACTTTTAGGTAAGTCACATATGTGGAAGTTGAAGTGTATCGACATGTGACGAAGAAGATAAATCTTGGAATGTGAGATTTCCAGTGATATACTTTTATGGTGGAATATGTTATAATTCTCAGAGTTAATGACTATAATTGTGGGTGACGACAATATTGCAGTAGTACATTCTTATTTTTTCAATATCTTGTTAATGAGGAATTTGTTGAAGTTTTGGCAAAATTTTAACAAAATTTGTCTCACATTGAATTTTTTTTGATAAACTATTAAAAATGGATCTCACATTTGGAGAGACTCAAGAAAATGGTGTGTTCCAACTTCCAAGCATTGAAATATTTGTGGTATCATGATGGTGAAAAATTGATGTACCTAATCTACATAATCATTTTCTATAAATCACTACATTTCTCAATTCCTCTACCATTCTAGTTATAGACTCAAAAAAGGTTTGATGTTACTGACAGAAAGAACCTTTTTGTGGAATGTGCAGGTTATATTTCCTTTGACAAAAGCTAATGAACCAAAAATGATTAATATGGTGGGAATTTGCCCATGCAAATTAGCCCTAGTGGTAATTGACATATATGTTCGACCTAGAGGTCATGTCGTAGATTTGAATCTCTCAAACCTCTATATATTGTTCTTAAAAAAATGAGCTAGTGCGTGCTATAACTAGTGAGGATGGTGGATCGAAATGCAACAAATACACTTGAGAACGGTCTGTTAGATTATATTTCCCCCTTTTTCAGGTCTCTTCAGCTTAATTTGCATCCCATTTGGCGCTATGCATTTTGGTCATTGTGTTCATGATTTTTGTCATAAACACACCTCTCAGCCTAAGACCTTATTTTTAGTATCTTGGAGGAAGCTTGCTGCATATACTAAGCAGAAGCAAGATAAGGAAAAAGCCAAAGAGAAATTGATGCAGCAAAAAGCTAGAGAGCTTGGTGCGTTTGACCAGCAAAACCATGGTGCTGTCCCGCGATACAACGTTCGACACCAAAATGGTTTCCATGAGGACAATAGCGAGCAGAAGAAATCGAAATCTTACGACGTTACGTATGCTTTAGTTGCAAGGTTACTCTAACAAACACAATGTCTCTTGTGGCCCTAAGCACAGGTGTGTTTTGTAAGAAATGTGATGATATATGTCAAAGCTTAAGACTTGAGCATTTTTTGATCTAATGTTTCTTTGGCCGGAAATGACTTTGAACAGATAAAAAGGTAAATATTTTAATTTGACTCTTAAAATAGAAGAACTCAACTAAAATGTTAAAAAGAAACATAAAATTATGTATTGCTTTCATTGAGAGTTGAACTCAAGACCTCCCGCTTACTAAACGGGTGCTCTAACCAACTGAGCTATGAAAGCCTTGTTGAGAAGTATATTAGAAAGATTATATATTAAAATCAAATACGTTGGAACAAAAACGGCATGTAATTGTGACACATCCAATTCTGAAATATCTTGGATTGTAAGTGTACTTATTTACAAGCAAAATATAGTATATTCCTTTCCTATAATTGAAAGTCCTAGATTTTAGGAAAGCATCCAAAGCAAGTATAGTTACAGTCAATTTTTTCTTCGGATAAGGATTAAATCCGTTATTCTAGAGTTAATATTTCACGGTCAAATCCACTTCGAACTTGCCACTCCACAAACAAAATTCAGAAGTAAAATTTTTGTATATTCTGAAGAATTTCCCCACAATCTCCATTGGGTTCAATTCTCTTTCTCCATTTGAACATTCTACATTCTCACAATCCCATTTCTTTGCACAACAAAATACCCAAATGAAAACAAATGAAGCAATGGAGAAGAAAAAAAATGAAACAGAGCCTGAAAGAGCAAAGCTTTTGCAATAGAATTGAATGATGCAGAGAATAATAGCTTAGAAAAAGGAATTGAAGGTAATATTACAAAAGTCACAGCAAAGCAAAGCAAAGCACTGAAACTTGAAACAAAATTGCTTCACTGTGCCTATTGTAATGCTGCCTAAACTCCCAATGAATTCAATTTTGTTGTATATTAGCATAGTGTACTGTTAAATAAACCACATTTGGTGTGGAGTTTGCAGTACAAGAATTGGCAGTACTGGAATTGTGTACTACCTTACTTGATGATGCCTTTATTCAAACTCCTTTTTAATTTCCCCATATTATTTGGAGAAATATTTAGGTCATGTCCGGACATGACCTAAAGAATAATACCCACTACCATATGTTACTTTATGTTAAGTCTAAAAAAAAAAGAAAAAAAAAAAAGAAGAAAGAGTGTGGCCCATATTGAGCCACATATGTGAGCATTATTATTTAGGTCATACTCGAGCATGACCTAAATAGTATGACCTAAATATTTTTTGTTCGGAGAAATATTTTATGTCACTTACTTTTCTTTTGTGTACTACTACATTGTGTTCTAATTAAATATTTGTACTGCACTTTCCTTTCCCTTCTTTTTTTTTTTTTTTTTTTTAGTTTTTGTAGTACATTTTGTACTAATTAAATAATTGGCCATCCAGGATGACAATACCAACTATAGTAACGACTGAAAACAGGGGGCGTTTGGAAATCCATTTTCTTATTTACCTTTCGGTTTGGGCTTATTTGCCTTAATTCACGCAGTCAATATCGAAAAAATTAACATCGAACCAACCTATCGATTTACTTATTGAAACTGACTAAGTCAACCAGTGTCAAAAAGTTAAGTCAGTTAATTTATTTTAATTTTTTAATTAAAAAAAACTTATTCATCATACAACTTTTTAATGCAATTTTGAGAATTCATTTTAAAAAATGTTTATTTTTTTTTGGAGTTACACCGAAGTGAGAGACTCGAACCCATGACCTTTTGATTTCCAGGTATACCCTAATATCACTCAATTATTGCTCATGTGATTATATTAAATAATATATGAGTCTATCTTTAAATCAATTGAGTACGAGAGAAAAGTAATTTGTATATCTTTAAATGGAATTGAGAATTCAGGATCTGTAACATATTTCTCAAAATGAGGCTAGGCCCGTATTGGCTAACTTATGAGACTTATTGACAAAGGTTTGGGCTTAAGCTGGCTAACTTCTCTGTTTGCAGACCCAGGCCACTAGGTTTCTTCAGTTTAGCTTTGCCCATCATCCAGCTTTCCAATTTGTCCACCAATAATTTCATAATATTTTAATGAACATCATATTAATTATTATTTCTAAGATTGTCGCATGTAATTATTTAATTTAGAAATATAAAAATAAAAAGGGAATTTGCATGTATATTACAATAAGCTAAAAAAATTACATAAATAGCAAAAAAATGAAAATATTTGTAAATATAGCAAAATTAAATTTTATAGACTCCATCAATAGTGTCTGATAGACTCCATCAATAGTGTGTCCGATAGACTCCATCAATAGTGTCTGATGGACTCCATCAATAGTGTCTGATAGAGTCTATCAATAGTATCTGAAAAAAAAGTTGTTATATTTACAATATTTTTAAAATATTGCTATAATTCTAATGTGGGGTAGGGAATTTGCTATAGAGTGCAAATTCCCAAAATAAAATACTCTATTAGTTTTATATGATTTTTGTCTTTTGTCTTAATCTATATTCTATATAGATAGTATTTATCTTTCTTATAAGAAATCATTGACATTTCTAAAAATAACTTTTTAAATATTCAAACTTCGCAATTGAATTTACTACATTAAGTCAATAAAGATAGATACTTAGGAACATTTATGTATATTCAATAATCAAAGTTTTAGATTTGAATCTTCAATTCCAATTATCGTGATTTACCACAGGCAAAATATTTAACAAAAAAAAATTATATCGTAGTTTGTAGAGTAGGGGATGCCACAAAAGAAATCAAATATCTACAACCCAACTCAACCGAGCACATACTGTATTGAAATGTATTTAGTGAGACTTATTTATTTTGTGTCCATTTCGATTTAACATTTAAAATCAAAAAAACAAAAACCTAATCTTCAATGTCTAGAAAGCCATCCATTTTCCTTGTCCACAAGAAAGTACATCTCAATTAGATGACAGTTTTGAAGTCAAAAAATTTGTCATCCAAACTTGGAAATTAATGCTTACATAAAATGGCCCTCAATTA
This sequence comes from Sicyos baderoa, assembly GCA_037832685.1. NCBI lineage: Eukaryota > Viridiplantae > Streptophyta > Magnoliopsida > Cucurbitales > Cucurbitaceae > Sicyos > Sicyos baderoa. The sequence goes on from JBBMEF010057353.1 coordinate 9,272, forward strand.
ATTAACACTCATTCAAAGAGTCGTTATATCTTCTTTTTGGAACGGGAGAGAATAATTAGGGTGGCATTTCCCTTTCACCAATTTTTTTTTTCTTTTAAATGTTGAATAATTAAAGTAAGGATTTTAATTTATGACCATAGAAGATTTTACATAGTAAGATTAGAAAACCTCTCATTTATTTAATCAATCAATTACTTCCAACTTCAAAAAAAAAAAAAAAAAAAAAAAATAAACTTCAATTATTTACAACTTTTTTTTAGTATATATCACAATAGAGGACAAATACCGATTTTTGAGATCAAACCTTTGACGCTGATGTTAAACTTGTTTACAACTAAACAATGATCTCGATCCATTCAATTATTAACAATTTTATAGTATTGGATTCAAACAAAAGGTTTCCACATTTTTTTTTCTAATCTACACATTTCAATTTAATTAAATTAACCCTGGGATTCAACTATGGGTTAAAAAGCCTAAGAACAGAAACAAATTTGAGAGATATAGGAGATGACAAAGTCATATCAGACATTTACAAGCTTTAAAGGGTTGACTTTCAAAACTAAAGGAACTAATTTCTTGGTCGGTCGAGACAGAAAATGAAAGCCAGATAGAGAGAAAATGTATTATTCGTATTTATCTCCTTTTTTTTGTCGGCCGATATTCAATTAATTGAGCCACCACCAAATTATTTACAATACAAAAATGTTTCAAATTCATTTGTTTACAGCTATCTCCTTTTTGACGTCAAAATGACCCATAGCTTACAGAGATCATAATCTTTGTAATAATTCAAATATATAATTTCACAAATGTGTGAGATTTTTAAACCCACAGCTTTAACCATATTTACATTTACAATTAATGCATTGTATTTGTTTGTATAAACAACAACGAATACGCATCCCACGAAATTAACAATATACCCAAGTCTAGAATATTCATTAAAAAAATTCAATATATATCCTGACTGGCGTCTGTCATCGATCATCATTGATGACTGGTTCATTGTGGGTTATTGTTTGACATCCGTGACCGGCTGCCAGACGCCAGTCATCGATCATCATCGATGACTTTGTCTATAATGACCGTCGACTGCCGGTCATAATTGTAAAACGATGATCGGATGATTTCTACTAGTGTAATTATGTAATATGTTGAAGTAGTATATGAAGAAAAGGGATAATATTAAAAAAGAAAATCCAGCAAAGAAACAATAAATTGTGAATTATGAATAAGGGGCTTGAATTAAGGCAGCCGCCATGATAGAGGAAATTTTAGCTGTAAATGATTTCCAACTCCATTATGTGTGTTCGTACAAATTAGTTTGCATGTTCATATATTGTTGAGTTTTGTCAAGTAATGATATGATATTTTATTTGCCCTATTTTGCACCCCACTTGTTTAAACTACTATGTTTGTATTCACATCTTTATTTTCCTTTTTTCACATCTCTATAGCGTCTAGGTGTTAAAGTAAATGCTTAATTATCTGCTTCGGCATGCTAAACTTTATTGTTTGATGTTTATTCCCTTAATCCTTGTCTGTACTAGGGTTTAATTTTCTATCGTGGTTACTCTATTTATTATCTGTTGTGCCTTCTTTATTCAATGAGTGTGACTGCACAATTTCATCCTTCTTCTCTGCATTTTTCTCTTCCTTCACCTTTCTTATCACTAGGAAGTTTTATTTTCCATAAACTTCATGTGAAGTTGACCTTTTAGTTTTTATAAGTCATTTTGTAAATGTCAAACTAAATTAATTGGGCTCCGTTTTATAACTTTGTAATTTTTATTGTTCCTTTTTTTGTTATCAACCTAGTACATTTTTCAAGCACTATTTTGTATTTTAGAAACTATAATAATTTTTTGTTATATTTTGAAACTGACTGAGAATCCATGTGCATAAGATAGAGATGAGTGGAGATTTCATAGAAATATATATAAGAAAAGTAAATTATTAATCCTCATATTATCAATTAGTTTTGAAATGTGTGTCCACACTAATCTAATATGATATCAATATTTAATTGAAATTCAAATTAAGATTAGTAAATTCAAAAGAAACATCATTTTGAGGAGAACTCATCACCAATTAATATTTTAAATTAAATGATTATTAAAATTCTGTTTGATAACTATTTTCTTTTTGTTTTGAACTTTTAATTTATTTTCTTTCAAACTCTCTACAAAGAGTTTCATGTTCCATAGAGAAGGTATGTCAAACAAACCAAATTTTAAAAACCAACACAAGTCTTTTAATCAACCAAACCAAAATTTAAAAACCGACACAAGTCTTTTAAACCTACTTTTTTTTCTTCCAAGTTTTAGTTTGTTTTTTAAAAATATAGATACAAAGTAAACAAGATTCTAAAATAAAATAGTTGTTGGAAACTGTTAGCAAAAAATGGCCCAAAGTTGGCAAAATTGAATTCACAATTTCGAATTAATGGCCCAAAATAAGGGCAAAGCCCATTTACCTTCGGAATTGGCCCGAGACACACGAGCTCTACCTTCTCTGCATGTGTACCACGTATGGGACACGCGTCCTTTGATGTTTAACGCGTGTAGCGTTGAATGGCTTAATCTGAGCCGTTGGATCGCGAATGGAAGGGCTATAAATTTAGCCCTTCGAAACCTTTCTTCTCCGAGGTCGAAACCCTAGCGGAGCCCTGCCAAAATCACGCCGTGATTCTTCTCCAGATCTTCAAGCTCAGGTAACAATCCCTCGACTGCTTCTACTGCGATT
>JBBMEF010057364.1:0-12019 GCA_037832685.1 Sicyos baderoa
AACAGTGGAGTAGGGACGTTCCCGAACCACTTACATACGGTGTTCATCTCTTCTCCTCCCTTTTATGTTTTGATTTGTTATTTGTGCATTCAATCTTAGATTAGACATTTATCTAGAATTTGCACAACATTCTACAAATTCATCTTTAACAAATATTCAAAACGTATTTTCCTTGATTTTCATTTATTTTTCTAAATGAACAAATTATTTATGGTTCAACTAATAAACAAGTATCTTGTCAGTGAGAAGTAGAGATGTCTATTTTTTATATGGAAGTCGGAGTCCTACGGAAACTTGTGCTTAATAGAGTGGAAAATCTCCAATTAAGTAGGAGAATGGAGGAGTGAATGGAATAAAAAATTCTTTCCAAACTAAATGGGACAGGGACAAGGAACGTATATACTCTTATTTCTCCGTTCCTCCATCCCGTTTATATTATTATATTATTATATTATTATATGTGTATATACACATATTTTATAGATAAGATAAATACAACATTGAAAGTTGAAGCTGTCATTATCCTTCCATAAATGTGTAGAGAAGTTAAAAAACTTTTCCCAAATTTCTGGTTTAACCTTGAAAGTTATGTAAAGCTCTAATCTCATTAAATTCCAAGTGTACTAATCCATGCACAAGGGCTGATAGAATGTTGGTTGCATAGCTGAATTAGCTTGTGGTGGGTTTGAGCCTTACAAAAAATTCCTTAGCAAAACAAAATTCTTTAAGGGCATAAGGTAATAAGTTCAATCTATGGTGGTTATCTACCTAAGAATTAATTTTCTATGAGTTTTTTTGGCATCCAAATGTTGTAGATATGTCATGTGACATAGTCGAGGTGCTCAAAAGGTAGCCTAGACTCGAAAAAAAATAACTTTTTTGCCCAATATATATAGTTGAGCTGAAATTTTGTTGTGTTTGTTTCTGACGAGAATGTTGGAAAATGGAGAAAGATGATAGATGACATAGTGAACGATTATTGTCCACCAGGACCTAATATTCATGGGCGGTGTGATAATTGACATGCCTTCTTCGTTTAATCTATGCATGCATAAAGTTATTTAATAAGTTATTTTATATGTTTTCTACTTTCGACCAATTAAATCTGATTGTAGTGATCTTATTAAATAATGTAATAATTTATGCATGGACTAAATATTTAATTGTATCTCTCAATGTTATAGTTAGAGAGTAATTCATGCATTTTTTAAGTTGAAATCAATTCTAAGGTCGGTGACCACTATGAAATTTGAACCCATCACCTTATGCATTCAAGATTCTTCATGATCAATTGAGTTATCCCATGATAATTTAAAATAGGTTTAAATTTAAATTTAGGTTTGAGATTTGTATGCCTATAATAACTAGGTTCAATCTCTTATCCGTTTTATCTTCTACTTCTTCTTACTTCTTCCTAATGTTCATGACATTGAAATTACTTGTGTTTATCCCGAGCCCGGCCTCCCAAAGTCTAACCTTTATATAATCGAACAATATTTCATATCATTTTAACAATATCTTGTTTATAATATATCTTTTAGACGTTGTTGGACAATGGACATGACCATTTTATTATTAATGACACACATTAACGCTTGTTATGAATTGGATGATTGGTATCCATTGGAGGAGTATAATCACTTGGCGGTGCCTCAACATTTCTGTCATTCAACATTCTTCTACCCATCGTTGCTACCATACCCTCTCTAGCTGAATAACCTACAATACAACCAACCAAAATGTTAATACAATTGTTAAAATAACTAATTAACAAGAAATATAATTTTTAAGGTTATTTTGAATCACTATGAGTAACCTTCATTATTTCCTTTTTGAATAATTCTTCTATACTATATGATTTCAATTGATTACATTTTATCAATAATAAAACTAATCATTAAATTCTATGGGTCATAAACTTAATTTGGATTTCTTATTACAAATGAATTAGTTTTGGTTTTGTGTTACGGAAGGAAATACTTTGCTTTTTTTTTTTACTTGCAAAAATCTCATTATTTTTAATATTAAATATCTGTGCCAGTTTTTAGATATCTCAACTATTCACACTCTACAATATTTGGATGTCAAGGTAATTCAAAGTAAATTAAAACTTTGTAGGATTGATTCTACCAACTTTTGATTTATTCAAGTTCTTTTAATCATGAGTTTATTCATGATGATGGTAAAAAAAAAAACTAGTTTAATCACAATGGTTCATTCCGCGTAACCTAGTAGTTAAAAAACTCTTAAATAATTAAGAGTGGATGGGTTTGATTTATGGTGGTATTACTTAAGAATTAATTTTTTATAAATTTTATTTTATATCCAAATTTTACTGGGTTAGGAGATATATCACATGATAATAGTTTACATGCATATAATCCTAACACGTCTTTTTAAGATGGTATCTTTTACAGGCTACCAATTTTAAATCAGATCTCTAATTTTCATTTTTATTTGGAGTTAATGAGCTCTAATACTATATTGGAGAATACGATGCTCCACCTCAAAATCAATTGATAATAAGGGGAGTAACTCGCATATCTTATAAATGTTTGTCGAATTCTCCATTTTTTTAATATAAAAAAATTGTGGGATCCTAACACTTCCTGCTCGAATTTGTTAAATTAAAAAGAGAAAGTTTAAAATAGACATAAATTTGAATTTTTGTGACGATTACCTGTAGTTGAAGCTACGTTGAGGAGAAATAAAAGAAATAAGAAAGGCAACAACAGAGAAAGACATTTGGTAGAAACTCTTGATGCACTCTGAACCATCTTGGACAAATAACTTTTATTTATTTATCAAGCACTTGCCATCTAAAGACGCTGGGTTTTTATCTTTTAATATAGTTATTTTTTAGAGTACTAATTTTACTAACCATTATTTTGAAACTACTAATGCTTAAGTATAGCAAGTTGTTATGTTAAAAACAATTTGTTCTATTTTAAGTATTTCCTCAATATACAAGCTATACAATTTTCTTATATTAATAACATTTCACGGCCTTCCTATATTTTTAGAATTTATTATTAGAATTTGTAATTCGAAAACTTCTTTTTTCTCTCTCAACCCACAAAAGGATATTATTCGAACTCTTTCCCTTTCTTAACAAATATTAATTAAATATCTTCCAATCTATTTATAATTTTACTATACATTTGTTTAATTATTTAATTTTTAGAATAAAAATATATGTGATATCCTAATAACTAGGTAAAACATTCATATATTTTTGAGTTTATATTTTTCTTTTGCGTACCGGTAAGTCTTTAAACTTTAAAAACTTAATTTAGAGAGAAACACCAATATAACTTAAAGAAAGATACCATTAAGCTTCTAATCCATGCATGTTACAATATTATTCAATTTGACACTGTTGAAAGCGAAAAGAAAAAAATTACAAAGATAGTGAATACAACCGTAGATACAAAAGGGAACAATATGCGAGAAAGAAAAAGAGACCCACTTAAAAAATATTGAGATTACAACAACTTATTAAGTAACTCTATGCATGGAGATTACACACAACTTAAACGATGGAGAATGATATATAATACCATCTTAAGGTTTATTGTGTCTACATCGTCCGGGTATATTAGGTCCTGTTATACAATAGTCGTTGACTACGTCAACCATCATCTTTCTCCATTTTCCTACATTTTCCTGAGAATCAAAACTCAATACATTAACTTCAAACTTAGCTAAAAGGAATTGCAATGTGGATCATCTGTTTTTACAATGCTCATTTGCTAAAAGAATATAGGACTTTCTTCCCCCATTATTTCTCTTCTACATGTAGGTACAATAGCATGTTGGAGCTCCTGAACTCTTATATGAATATGAAGGATACTATTCAATCTCAAGCTATGAAGCTAAAAATCATTGGCGCTATTCTATGGTGCATTTGGAAAGAGTGCAACTCCAGAATTTTTGTTGATAATTATATTGCTAAAAACTCGCCCTCTACTTGGGAAGATGTCATTATTTTATTTGCTTCTTGGTGCTTCAAATCTAAATTGTTTCATGATTATAACATTGCTTCTATATCTCTAAATTAGAGAGTGTTTTTGTAACTCTTTAGACCAATAATATAAGTATCTTTTTCGAAAAAAAACTTCAAACTCAGCTACAAAAGCCAGAAATAATCCAAGAGATCAAAGTGTGTATTTCAATTACCTTTTTCGGGTTAAGAGTGGTTGAATTTTCTAGTGCATCACCTCCCACAACTTCTACCCCAAATCCTTCAAAAAAAAATTAAAAAAATAAAATAAAATTGATTATAATTAGGTTATGCAAATAAAAGGGACATGTTCAAAGAGGAAAATATCAAGAAGGAAGAAAAGGTATACCAGGAGAGAGGAAGAGAAAAAGAAAGCATGAAAATAGAAGAATGGAAGAGATTTTAGTGCTACCCATTAGAGCTAATTTGCAGCAAATTACACTAAAGTTGTATGTGATGGTTCACTTCACACTTGAGATTCAACCCTATTTATAAAGAAGGAAATTTACAGAAAAAAAGATAAAGAAAAGGAATTAAAATAAGGGCATTTTTACAAAACGAAGCATCCTATAGAATGTAATTATAAATTTGTTCGTATTAAGAAATATTAACAAAAATAATTTCTGATTATAAATTAAAAAAATCATGTTAATAATAAAAAAAACCCCTCTTACCTGTATAATTCTACTTGTATTGTCTTGTAATTATCTAACATCCGTATTGATATTATTTAGTTATAATATACTATTATAAATAGATGAATCTTATACCAGATATTTATTATAATTTTGATATTAATTATTTTGACACATATAATAATTCTGATATTAAATAAGTTTTTATACGTTTAATATAGTATTTACAAAATAATAACTAAATACACACACCTTATTATAATTACATATTGGAATTGTGTATAATGATGTGACAAATGTACTACTTTTTCTTAGTGGATATGTTGAGAGAGGAGACCAACAAATCTTTCATAGAGAGTACCACTACTCTTAAATAATATAAAAGTCAAATATCAATTTTCGAACTCATACTTGTGAGTATGGAGTTAAAATAAATTAAAACAAAACAAAATAGAATTGTGCCACCATCGATTTGGTGATAAATATATAAATTGTTCCATATATTTGTTGTTATAAAAACTCACAATTAATACGGATTAAGTATTATAATAAATACAATGTATTTAATATATTAGATATACATAAATCTGGTTAGCTCATTCAATATAACTTTACTTAAATAATTCCTTATCACAATAAAAGAAATCTAAGGAAAGAAAAGAGTTATATCATAATTCTTTTAATTATCATGTAGTTGTATAGAGATTAAGTGGGTCTTGGGTAAAGAGGAGATATAAGTTCAATTTATTATAACAACTTACTTAAAACTTAATTTCTTATCATTTTTTTGACATCTAAATATTATAGAATTAGACAGTGTATATCATGTGATAATAGCCGAGGTACACACAAATTAACTCGAACTACCACAAATGTAAAAGAAAAAAACAACCGTTGCAACCAAGCCTATCCACTAAAATGCTTTATTGCTTTCGTTTTTCTTTTCTTTTGGATGTTATTTATTACAGGTTTATCTTTTATTTTCATTTATTTAGTTTAACAATTTAGAGACGATCATAACCTTGGTTATGAGTACACACTTTTACAAATTGATGAATGCAAAATGTCTTGTTTTGAGAATTTTAAATATTGAATCCATGAGTTTTTTTTTTGGCACTTGGATTTGATATTGAACTATCTCTTGTGTGAGAATTTTCATTAATGTTGTTAATATTTAGAAAATGGATATGATATATTTAAATAATTTATCCATGCAAAATGTTTGGCTGGCAGTGGGATCAAAACATATATAGCCTTCAAAACTGTACATTGTCATGTAAAAACATTGAGAGAGGGCAGTCCTCCATGCATGGATTACACTTGGAACTTATGATAGAAAGAAATGTATTATTAGAGCTTATCAAAACTAGCTAGAAAACTTTGAAAATGTTGTACTTATTTGGTTTTTTAATTATTTGTATATATATATATATTGATACATATTGGTACTTATTGTGCAATAAATTAGTTAACAATATTCTATGAATCTAGATAATGAAAACGTAGTACGTAATGCCCAAAGAATGAAGTTTTTCCAATTTTCTTGAGTAACCAAACAATTATTGATTCTTTATTTCTAAAAGTTCCAAGTGTAATCCATGCATGGAGGATATGAACTGGTATATGCATGGATATCAAACATTATCCAAATGCTCATATTTAAAATGCCATATGGCACAAATTATATGCCAAAATTCATTTTATATGAAATGGACCGAGAAAATGTAAGATGTCAAAAGGACCACAAAATGGCATGCAATTGTGTTACAAATTTGAATTATAAATTGGGGTTGGATATATCTACACTGTAAAGCAATATCAGATAGTAGGGGTGTAAACTAATCCGACAACCTGAGAAATTCGAACTAACCCAACTTAATTTGTTGGATTAATGTGTTGGGTTGAATACATAAATGGATTGGGTTAGGTTCAAAATCATGGAATTTTCATAGGTTGGGTTAGGTCAAGATTGACCTAAAATCAACCAAACTCAACCCGAATTTCATATTTAGTTTAAAAATATATATTCTTACCTATAACATAATTATTATGTTATTTAATTATTTATATTATATGTTGCATATTTATATAATTTAATCATTATTGATAGACTTTTATTTTTTAATATTTTTTAAACTTATTGATAAGATTTTGAAGTAAGGTAAACTTGAATTTCCCATTGGCAATAAGAATACACTTATGTTAATGTTCGTCATAAGTTTCTAGGAAATCGAAAAAGACGAGTTAGAAATTGTGTTTATCGAGTATATTGCTTATCATGGTAAACTTTTTTAATTTCAGGGTAGTTGCAAATTATGAACCCGATAACCCAACCCAACCCAACTCGAAAATAAAGGGTTTGGTTGTGTCTTTAATTAGATTTGATTGAGTTGTGTTTGGAGAATTGGCCTACCCAAATTTTTAGGTTGAGTTGAAAATCACCTCAACCCAACCCATGTTCACCTTTATCGTGTGGTTTATTTCTCTTATCAAAATTTACAAGCCGACAAACTTGGAGTTGAGAAGTGTAATCCATGCACATATTCGTGGACTAAAAATTAAGTGTATGTATTCTTGTTCCTTTAATTTTTCGCTGTCAACTTTCTCTACAACAATTAAATGTTAAAAAAATCGATAAAAAATTAATTTTTAGACAGGTGGCTACCATATAGATTGAACTTATTATCTTATGAGTTTCAAAGTTCTCTTTGACTAATTGAGCCACCCAAAATGATTATCTTGCTTTCTAAAATATACCAACTTTCTATAAAAAAATAAAAAAAATCTAAAGTACATACCCGATAATATTCACATTCAATTTTAGACATTATTTTAAATACTCTAAAAATGGTAGTCATTCGTTTAATAAGTTTGATTAAAATAACTATTTTCCTAGTTAACTTTTTTTTTTATGCCAACTATTCCAACAACATTTGAATGTTAAATTTTTTTTGTAGAAAATTAATTTTTAGGTAAGTAATTATCATATAGATTGAACCCATCACCTAATAAGTTTTAAAATTCTTTTTGACTAATTAAACTATTATCTCGCAAGATATACCAACTTTCTATAAAAAAAATAAAAAATAAAATCTAAAGTACATACCAGATAATTCACATGCATGCACGTGTCATGATATACTTTATTATTTTTGTGAAAATAAAAACATAAGTATTAATGGTCTCACTTATGGTGGCCACTTATCTCGGTGAAGTGGTTGTGTGTGGCATCAGATCCAATAGCCAGACGCAAGTGGTCATTAATAATTGTTTCATATATGTTTTTATTTTCACAATAAAGATAATTAGTAACTTACACGTAACCTGATTCAAATATTTATAGAAATTTATAAAATAAATAAATAAACTTTGATCATCATGAAAATCCGTAGTTGAGTCTAGAGGAGTATTTTAGCAAGAGGTGTTTATTAAATGTTAACTTTGTGATTATGTATATAAATTGCTCCCATAAAAGGTTCTTATGTAAATGCTTCAGTAGGGTGTTTATGAAATCATAATCCAGTGAAAGGTTGTTTGTTGTATTTTCAAACATAATTCAATCGATGGATTTATATTATAGTTGCATTTTGGTGGGCTTTAAGTCTAATTCGAAAAAATTATTAGTTGAGTTTTAATTTAAAAATATTATTGACATCCAAATGTTGTAGGGTTAGGCTGTATGTTCTGTCACAAATATCAAAAACAAAAGGACTATTTTTTTAAGGAAATATGGATACATTATAGGAAAAGAAAAACAGATTCTAGAAATTTTGAGTAAAAATAGATTTAAATTTAAAAAATTAAAAACAAAAAACTAAGACCCCGTTTGATAACCATTTTGTTTCTTGTTTTTTGTTTTTCAAATTTAAGCCTATTTTCTCCCAAATTTACTACAATTTATTTCATCATTTCTATCTTGTATACATCTTTCCTTAAGAAAATAGGAGAAGACCAACCAACTTTTAAAAATAAAAAAAAGTAGCTTTCCAAAGTTTATTTTTGTTTTTAAAAATTGGTTAGTATTCTCCTACTTTCTTAAAGAAAGATGAATAAATAGTAGGAAGGATGAAGCACATTGTAGGGAATTTGAGAGAGAATAGCCTTAAATTTGAAAAACAAAAAACAAGAAACCAAATGGTTATCAAACGGGGCCTAAATAGTTATCAAACAAGTCTCGTAACCTAATATTACGAGTAATAAATTGAAACAAAAGGACTATTTTTGGGCAATCCAATAGAAATTTTGACCAAAAAAACGGTTAGCAATTCAAACCATAATGTCTTCTTTTTTTCTTCATCATTTTGTAGCTTTTTTCACCAATCTGTTACATCTTCTCTACTGTCGGATTTTAAATTCAAGTTGGGTATGACGTCAAAGATTTGTATCTTCCAACTTAAGGGGAGTATTACAGATTATTTGGTTAGTAACAATATTTTAAAAAGAGTGGTACAAACTTTGATAAATTGTTTCATTAACTTTCCACAAATACCATTAAATATATCTAATAAATCATAAAGAATATCTTAATATTTTATTCCTAACTAGAATATCTTAAGCTTTTCAAAAAAAGAAAAGAAAAAAGAAGCCTAATATCTTAATTAACGATATTTTATTCTAACAAAACTGGCATGGTCATGAGGGTGTGTAGCTTAAGGATTTTCTCTCTTGACATTTTCAAACTTAAAGTCGTGTCATTGTACGTTATAAATTTGCAGGATCGCAACAACGTGGAACTTTCCCCTTTATGGCATCAAATTTATATTTAGTCAACAAATATAAGTATCATTGTCCTTTTAATTTATATATATATATATATATATATTTTTTGATTTTTTTTAATTTATATATAAATAAGACTAAATAATATATATATATATATATATATTTTTTTGACAAAATAATATTTACATATTAGTCAATAGTCCACAAACATCATTAATCTTTTCATATATATATATACACGACAAAACACGCGCATAAATATCCTTTTTAATTTCTATTTTGATGGACAAAATGTCATAAAAAATAAGATTCAACCATTTTGTTCAGGAAACTCCGGACGAAAAATACATACTATTCCTTCTTTTCTATCCAATCGATAATAAGAGCTACCTTGATTATGAACCACAAATAGCAGCTAATATTTGTAATTATATACATATTTGTCATATAAATGGTTTAATACTAAAGAACAACTACATATTTGTTTTGTTTTAGATTACTGAACTTCTTTAAAATGTAGAAAATTTATTTTAAGTGACAACTCTTAGGTTGTTATTTTAATTATAACATTTTTTTCAAAAATATTTGAGTAGAACTTTGATTTTTCTTTTTTTCTCATATTATAATTATGGCATTCACGATATCTTGAAGATTAAAAGATTATGACATTAATTAAAAACTATATTCATTAAAAATTGTACGTGGCACAGATTGAAACTTGTTTGTAACATTGATCGAAGGTTATATGTATACTAGTCATGAGTTTTTCTTTTGTCTTTTATTAGGGCCACTCAATTTTATGTTAGGGACGAATTTATTTTTAAAAAGTTGATATTCTTAAATAAAATAAAATTTGATTTTTTTTATTATAGGTGAAAAAATCCTTAAAAATTATGATACTTTTTAAATTGCAATAATCTCGGACATGGACACATTTGTCAAGTCATTTTTTCTAATGCCGTTGAGCAACTATGACACAATCGTGTCCAATCAACTATTATTCTTATTAGCTTTATTCATTTGTGACGGTGATATTGAACTGGTTTATAATAAAATGAAATCATTGCACCCGTGACTTCCGGTAAAAACTTTATAATTTTGGGAATTCTGTAAACTAGCCATTATCATATTCTCAATAACCTATATATGCACTTTCAAGTTTATGTACTTGGTCGTTGAATTTTAAAAATTATTGAAGACGTCAAGGACCAGATACAAATTGAAAATTCAAATACCTATTAGTTCCAAGGGACTCGGTAGAAACAAATCTACGAATTGAAGTTGTAATCTAGGAAAAGGCTTTGGACGATTCAATTCCATATTTCAGTCAGTTCTTTCCCCCTTATGATGTTTCCATCCTATTTCCCCTCCCAATTGCATATTTGTTTTGCATTTCACATATTATTAAGTACCCTTTTTTCATTTACTACCTGCCTTTAGGAAAAATGTCAAAATTTCCTTTTCTGTTTTGTTTGTTGTTGTTTGCTCTGTTAGTTTTTGGAGGGCATGAAAGTGAAGGAAACACAAGCTCAATGAGAATAGGGGCCATTGTAGACATGAGTTCTAGGATTGGTAAGGAAGAGGTTGTAGCTATGCTCATGGCCTTACAGGATTTTAACTCCTTCACCAATCAAAGTTTCAGTCTTGTCATTAGAGACTCCAAAAATGATCCCAATCTTGCAGCTCTGTCAGGTAACATGTTTCTATTTCTTCTTAACTTAATTCAATGTTTTCTTGTACGGGCCAGCTTGCGCGCACCTCGACTAATTGGATACTAGAGAAACCCGTAGGAAATTAATTCCTAGATCGGTGACCACCATGGGGCTTGAACCCATCATCTTATGCACCACAAGGCCCCTTTTGACCAATTGAGTCAACCCATCACCTTATGCATCCCAATGCCCCCTTTGTACATATCAAATGAACTGTTTTGAAGTAGGAAGGTTTTGGGTTGTTAAAGGATTCTCGACGATCTTTACATTCGTATGATATTATGTAATTTAGGCATGTGCTACTTTGTCTTTTTCTTTACTTAAAAGGTCTAATACAAATGGAGATGATTGTCCTTACTCATTTACTTATGAACTTCCCCTTATCTCTAACCAAGTTAGTTCTTATCTTTGGCAAACTTCTCTATCAGTGCACACTACATATTCAAGTTAAACAATACCTCCACTCTGACTATAGCTCTGAGGTTTCTAACGTCTTTGTTCGGCACCCGAGGATTCTTATCTACATGTCTAAGTTAGAAACATAGCTATGACCTTCGACAGATATCCACATTGGTATGATATTGCCTATTTTCAATATGAGCTCTCATGAGTCATGACTTTATTTTTGTTTAACACAAAAAGCCTCACACCACCATATACTATTATCGCTCATATATCCATGATCTTTTCCTTATCTATGTAATGTGAGACTTTTTTGTTGGTATTCCAACACTAGTTTTTTCATTAACTTCATATGCACATCAAATAGATTTTATAATCTAGCCTAACAAAGTTTTGAATATGCAGCTAAAGATCTCATCACTATGCAAAAGGTTCAGATTCTTATAGGACCACAAACCTGGGAAGCAACATCTGCAGTTGCTAAAGTTGGAAGTGATAATCAGATTCCAGTTTTGGCCTTAGCTAATGAAATACCCAATTGGGCA